>JAOTQR010058539.1:0-12136 GCA_025774065.1 Solanum ossicruentum | reverse complement strand
TTACAAATAGTTCTTGCATATTATGAAATTCACGATACACTATGATAAAGCTATGTGAAATTGAGACTGTTTTTCTATGTCTTAAGCTATAAATCTTGGATTTATTGTAAGATTTGAAGAGGGGTTTTGATATATATTGCTTAGGGTGTTGCAAAGTGTTGATTGATGGTTTTACAATGGATTTTCGTGGATGATTGTACTCTTGAATTGGATGGTTTTACACTAGCACTACACACCCGCCAAGTGTTTCATAAAATGTCCGGCTAGGGTTTCTTGAGGAATTGAAGGCCCAAAGAATGACTTATGAGTTGAATGATGTTAAGATGATTATATGATGATGAAATGAATGTATGTATATGGATAATGAAAGGAGTGTATATATATGCTAGTATCTCTATAGTGTTACATGTTTACCATAACCTTGTCGGGGGAATGGTGCCTTGACCACTTTGATGGAGGGTGTTAAGTCCATTAACCGTGTTGAGGGGTTAGTACATTGAACACTTTAATGGAGGGTGTTAAGTCCATTAACCTTGGTATGGGGTTGGTACCTTGTCCACTTTAATAGAGGGTGTTAAGCCAATTAACCTTCTTGAGGGGTTGCTACCTTGACCACTTTAATGGAGGGTGTTAAGTCCATCAACTTTATTAAGGGGTTGGTACCTTGACCACTTTGTTGGGGGGTATTAAGTCCATTAACCTTGTTGAGGGGTTAGTCCCTTGACCAGTACCAAGGTGATGTTAACCCTTGGATTCCGAGTGCTAGTTGCTTGGTCTTTCATGATGGTCTATTCTTATCTACATAATATGTTCTGCTCTATATAAACATGTTTTACTTCATGTGTCATTCATACATGTGATATTGATATAATATGCTTTTTATTGCTTATGATTATGCATTTTGATCATGTTATCTATCTTTTGTTGCATTGCATCCTACATACTTAGTATATCCAAACATACTAACGCATATTCTATGCCTACATGATATCACCATATAGGAACCAGAACTCTATTTTGCCATGCTCCTCCTCCACGTGTCTAGTGCTATTGTCTCTCAAGCTAGTTGGCGAGTCCTCCATTTCGGGGATGTCGGTCTATGTTTCTTATGCTATATATTGACACTTTCTCTTTATTTCTACTTTGAAAATGAGAGTGAGCCCAGTTGCTTTGTCTTGGCCACCGCAAAGTATCGATGTTTAGAGGTGTTTGTTGGACAAGTTGTGTATTATGCTTTAGCTTTGACTCATCTATGATGTTTAAGTATTACTCTATCTTTTATCTTTCTCTTAGTCCCAATTTTCTCTTTTTAATATTTCGTAAGCTGTTTGTCTTGCTTCTGCGACCAAGGATGTCTGTAAGATAAGAGGCTTGTTTGGGGTTCCTTCGGGTTCCCCATTTGCCGGTCACATCTATGTCGTACACTTGGGTCGTGGCAAAGATGGTATTAGAGCACTAGGTTGATAGATCCTCGGAGTCCAACACACCACATTGATTAGAGTCCTATTCATGGTTGTGAAGCGTGCCATGACTATGAAAATGAGGCTATGCGACGTTTTAGGAAATGCTTTCCTTCTTCATGTTCCAAGTCTTTCTATAGAGTTGTGGTAAGTTTCCCCCCTAACAATTGTTCTTTGCTATACTTGATCATGTCTAACACTCGAGGAAGAAGGGCCCAAACTCCCGAGGGGAAAAATAACAATGGTGAGCTCAGGGATGCTCTCACTATGCTCGCCCAAGTTGTGGCCAAACAATCAACCAAGGGGCCCAAATGCCTCATGCTACTACCCCAGGAGGTAGGGTAAGTGACTTCATGACGATGAATCCTCCGGTGTTCTATAAGTCAAAAGTAGATGAAGATCCACAAGAGTTCATTGATGAGGTCTTTAAGATCTTGAATATCATAGGTTTTGGACAAAACGAAAAGGCGGATTTGGCAGCGTACCAACTCAAAGGGGTAGCCCAAATATGGCATGACCGATGGAAGGAATAGAAGAGAGTTGACAATGTTGTCCTATATGAGGAGTTTAAAGTGGCCTTTCTTAATCAGTTCTTCCCACTTGAGCTCAGGGATGCTAAATTACTAGAGTTTATGAACTTGAAACAAGGTGCTATGAGTGTGAGGGAGTATGCCCTCAAGTTCAACCAACTATCTAAATATACTCCCCACTTGGTTGCTGATCCAAGGGCTATGATGAATAAGATCGTGATGGGTGTCTCCGACTTGGTGAGTGAGGAGTATCGATCTACTATGTTGATTAGCGACATGAATTTGGCCCATTTGATGACCTATGACGAACAAATGGAGGAGGAAAAGTTGAGGAAGTGGAGAGGTAAGGAGGCTAAGAGGGCCCGTGGTGAAGGAAAGTTCCAAAGTTAGTGGTAGTATGCTACTTTATAATAGGTGCCCAATACGTAGTGGACGCCATGATGGCCAGAGCTTAAAGAAGACCAATGCTTGTTATGGTTGTGGAGAGTAGGGTCACAAGTGTCGTGACCCAAGCCTAGTTCCTATATGTGACCGGCAAATAGGGAACCCAAAGGTACCCCAAACAAGCCTCATAGCATATCATTACACATATTTGGTTGCGGAAGCAATATAGAACAATCTAAAAAACATGAACTAGGGGAATTGACACAAAAGGAGAGAGAGAGAGAGAGAGAGATTTTAATACTTAAGTAACATAGATGAGTCAAAGCTCCAACATAATGCATAACTTGTCCAATAACACCTCTAAATATAGTTACTTAGCGGGGCCAAGACAAAGCAATCGGGCTCACCCTCATGGTCATAAGTATACAATAAATGAAATAGAGTCTTAACACATAACATAAGATAATAGTCATTTTCTCTGGAATAGAGTATCACAAAAGGCTAACTTGAACAATCTGTCTAGCCACGAGAAGAATCAATAGATGCTCCGATTCCTACATAATAATATCATGTAGGCATAGAGTATGCATTAGTACGTTGGAATGTACTAAGTGTGTGGGATACAATGCAATAAGAGATAGGCAATTAATGCATAACAATAGGCATAATATAACAATATGAAATTCATGAACAATTCTTGTAGTAAAACATGCTTGAAATAACCATTCTTACATAACTCACTTAACCCAATAAGATAACATAATTAGCTCATCCAAATATCTTGTACTAGAGCGTGAGGGATATAGCATGAGTACCTAGCATAACCCCAAATCACATATGAGGGTAAGGAGTACATCATAGTCATAACCTCTACATGTAGAAATGAGTAAAGGGATAGCACATGAGGGCATATGTGGCATAGGTTCATAACCCCTACAATGTTTATACCTTGCATAACCTCAAACCAAACACGAGGGTAGGGAGTATCACATAATTCATAACCCCTACGTGTGGATATGAGTACATAGTGTAACCTCAAAAAGAATACATAACCTCATCAAGAGTAACATAACCTCATAAAGAGTAGCATAACCTCATAAAGAGTAGCATAACATCATAAAGAGTAAATTGCATTCGTATATAAGGGTAAGGTATACAACATAGCTCATAACCCCTACATGTAGGAATTGGCCTTGCACAACAGGGTAAAGCATGTAATATAGTTCATAACCCCTCTTAGTAGGCTTTCATAATTGACAAGAGCATAAACCTTAGCATAAGAATCCAACAACTCATCAACCTATTCACAAGAACATAACAACATGAGAGCCCAACGATTCCCTTGCAATACCAAAGGTGTTGTATATTATTCAAACACATATATTCATTCCTTTCATCCTTATATACATATCTTCCATTTTTATCATCATTTGTCATATATACATCATTCCATCATCACATAATCATCATAACACTAGTCAACTCATCAGACATGCAATGGACCTTCAGTTCTTCAAGAAGCCCTAGCCAGATATTTAATCAAACACTTGGTGGGTGTGTAATGGGGGTAAAAGACCATGCAATTTAGAGATGAAATCATGCAAGAAAATCTATTGTAAAACTATTAGTCAATACCTTGCAACATCCCTAAGATAATCACATCAAAATCCCTCATCAAATCCAATATTAGATCCAAGATTTAAGGCTTCAAACATTCTAAAACAACCATACTTTTATGAACATAAATTACTGTGTAGTAAATTTCTCAATATACAAGATCCACATGTAAAATCAACTTTAAATCATGCAATATTAGTAAAATGGAGGCTTAGGCACCATGGGTGGAAGGACCCAATGGTTCAACACCACATATCTTGACCTTGAAGAATTTTCTGAAGAAGACTTTAATGGAGGCTTGAAGCTTGAGTTAAACCCTTGATGAAATCCTTATGATTGGTCTTGAGTTTGGGACTTGAATTTGGGAGTAAATATTTGGCTGGTGTTTTAGCGAGTATTATGGAATGTTTAGGATGATATGAGGGTGAAATAGGGCTAAGTATATGTATTTTCAAGTGTGGGAACACTTAGGCCTAGGACTTAAATGTCTTAGACCGAAGTCATGAGAAAATAGGACCAAAACGGACTACTCACTGGAATTGCATTTTCTTCACAAATGAGTTACACGATAATGGGCATAACACCTTCATCCAAACTTGAAATGAGGTGAAACCAAGTGTGTTGGAAAGCTAATTCAAAGAGATTTAATTTGATAGGTTGTGGTCCACCCAATTCTTTATGCGCTAAAAGATATGCCCCTTCAAAGTTGACCCTCCTAAATTGTATTTTTGTGATTTTTGAATTTTGATACGATTGCTCTAAAATTCGGGTTAGACCCATTCCCCACTCAATTTGACCCCTAAACAAGAATATGAAGTCGGATTTTCGAAATAATGAATGGATTTTTACACATATGAAAATTATGATTTTGGGCACTTTTGAGACACATTTTCGGATACTTTTTGGGATAGTTTCAACAAGATAATGGATTGTCCTCATAGGTGCAAAAACGATAGAGGTAGTGATGTTGATAATTGGGATGATCCAGGAAGTAATCGATTTTATGCTCTTCAAAGGAGGCAAGAGGTAGATGGGGTGCTCGATGTTGCTATCCGTATGTTGAAGTTTCCTTGACTTAGATGTATATTGTTGGGGCCGGTGTGCCATTATCTCTTTCTTTATTATTTTGGTTGCTAATTGGCTTCTTGTGTGCCCTAAGTTGTTATGCGAACCTTTGGTGTTTACCTCTTGGTTGGGTATATTGTTGCTAGAAAGTTCATAGGTATTGTTCCATGTTCATACTATATTAGGTCTTGCCTTGTGGCTTGCTGGATTTGATGTGGTGGATTTTGATGTTGTACTTGGAATGGGATAGTTGCATGCATGTTGTGTCTCCTTGGGTGGTAGGACCCGTAGAGTTAGATTTTGACTCCCTAATGAACCCGTATTTGAGTGGGAGGTTGTCAAGTAGTAGCAAAAGAGGTAGGTCCATTTTCTCTTAGAGATTCAATTGATCTCTAAGGGTTTTACCATGTTCTTACTGCATAGAAGTCTTGTGTTGTGATCTTGGATAAACTTAGCTTGATGTGTTGGAGGTCTTGGGATAATTTTGGCTACTTGCATAGCATGTTTTCAATGAGTGTAGAACCCATAAGGTTGTAATATGATGGTTGAGGATGGTTGATCTATTAGGTCAACTACAATGTGTTAGTCACTTCACTAAGATTGATCTTTGGTTCGAGTTTTGTCCCCAAGTGAGCATTATTAATATTGGTAGAGTTGTTTGGTTGGCATATGCATTAGTTGTGTTTATGGGTTTCAAGAATAGGGTCTTAAAACCCAACCTTGGCATGTTTGTAGTGACCTTTAGTAACGAAGTATTGATTTATTTAGAGCTTATGAATCATTTGGGGGTAATGTTTCAAGTCTTGGGAAATAAGAGGCTATTTGTTAAATATGATGAGTGTGAATGGAGGGTAACATGGAGGTGGTTAGAGCTCCTTAAGAATTATGGTATGATGCTCCGGGTAGGCTTAGTATTGTGGTTGATGCTCTAAGTAGTCTAGTGTGTGCGGATAATGGTGGCAAGAAGGAGACTAGTGGGGTCCATCGGTTGGTTAGATTGGAAGTTAGGTTGAGGGATGTTGAGAATGGTAGTATAGTGTTCTTGGTGGTTCTAGTCTTCTTTTGTTGAGGAAGTCTAGTTTAAGCAAGGCCTTGATACCACCATATTAGAGTTGGAAGTTTTGCTTGGAAAGACGTCAGGGTGGATGTTATCTCCTAAGGGAGAGATGGTGGTTCGTGGCAACAAGTGACATAGGTGTGGTTAAGGTTGACAAATGAGTTATGTTTGTGAGTCCTATAGAGTACAGAGGAAGTTGGTAAGGTTGCATATGGATGGGATTTGTCAAGGAATATGATTATGGTTTGTTTAGTTCTTCATGTTTCTAGGTTGAGGAGATGTGCTGGTGGCTCTAGTGCCATAGATCTCTTTGAGATAGTGGGCGATGTAGAGGATAAGTTGACTTAGGAGAAGGTCTCAGTGGAGGTGTTGATGGATGAGTGAAGAAGTTGACTAATATCGATGTGGTGTTTGTCAAGGACCTTTTGGTGGAGTCGTCTATACGTATGTATCTCTCGGGGAACTGGTGCGAGCATGGACAAAGCAATATCCATATCTCTTTCATTCTATTCAAGCTTATGGTAGCAAATCAAGTCCATTTTTATGATTCCAAGTGTTAGGTTTCAGCCCTATGTCATTCATATGCATCCATGTTTAAGTTGGCAAGTTTATAATGATTTTACACCTATGTTGAGATTTTGAAAATGACATTTTAAAGTGTATTGTTGCATTCTTATTGGGGATGATCTTCTTATTATTACTCTTCTCTTGTACGTTTCTTTGACATTTGGGGATGAATGTTCCCAAGGGAGTGATGTTGAAATGACCCCAAAAAGTGCCCGAAAATGTGCCTTGAAAATGCCTAGAATTTTAATTTCCATATATCTCAAAATCCATACGTTATTTCAAAAATCTGACTTCATATTCTTCTTCAGGGGGTCAAATTTAGGGGGAAAAGGGACTAACTTTAATTTTGGACCAACCGTAGCAAAATCTGAATTTTCAAAGTGAGCCCAAAATAGCGTCCAGGCGCGCCCTCCATGCGACGCGCCCCTATACAAAAGTGGTCCAGTTTTATTTTTTGGTCCAAGATTTTTAAGTCTTGCACCTAAGTCCCCACATGCGTGAAAATAAGTATACTTAGCCTTATTTCACCCTCATCCTTAACATTCCCCAATATCGTCTCAAGCATTTAGACTCATATTTCACACTAAATTCAAGTCCCAAAGCACAAGACCAATCTTAAGGATTTCTTCAAGGATTTCATTCAAGCTTCTAGTCTCCATCTCCAAAATTCTTGAAGGTGTCTCCAAAGGCTAAGGAATGTGGGTTTCTTTCATAGGTTCCTTTCCCCATGATACCCAAGCCTCCTTTTACTCAAATTTCATGATTTAAAGTTGATTTACAAATGGGTCTTGCATATGATGAAATTCACTACACACCATGATAATGCTATGTAAAATGTTGACTGTTTTACTATGTTTTGAGCTATAAATCTTGGATCTATTGTAAGATATGAGGAGGAGTTTTGATGTATCTTGCTTGAGGGTGTTTCAAGTGTTGATTGATGGTTTTATAATGATTTTTCATGCATGATTTCACTTTTTAATTGCATGATTTTACACTAGCACTACACACTCATCAATTATTTGATAAAATGTCCGGCTAGGTTTTCTTGAGGACTTGAAGGCCCAAAGCATGTCTTATGCGTTGAGTGATGTTATGATGATTATATGATGATGAAATGATGATAAAATGAATGTATGTATCTCTATACTAGTACATGGATGGTGAAGGGAGTACATATATATGCTAGTATCTCTATACTGTTACATGTTGACCATAACCTTGTCGGGGGGTTGGTACCTTGACCACTTTGATGGAGGCCGTTAAGTCCATTAACTGTGTTGAGGGGTTAGTACCTTGATCACTTTAATGGAGGGTGTTAATTCCATTAACCTTGCTGAGGGGTTAGTACCTTGAGCACTTTAATGGAGGGTGTTAAGTCCTTTAAGCTTGTCGAGGGGTTGGTGCCTTGACCACTTTAATGGAGGGTGCTAAGTCCATTAACCTTGTCGAGGGATTAGTACCTTGACCACTTTGATGGAGGGTGTTAATTCCATTAACCTTGTTGAGGGGTTAGTACCTCGACCACTACCAAGGGGGTGTTAAGCCTTGGATTCTGTGTACGCATTGCTTGGTTTATGATGTTGGTCTATTCTTATCCATGTAATATGTTCTATATACGCATATTTTATTTCAATTATCATTCATGTATGTCATATTGATAGTATGCATTTTATTGCTTATGATTATGCATTTTGATCATGTTGTCTATCTCTTGTTGCATTGAATCCTACATACTTAGTACATTCAAACGTACTAACACATACTCTATGCCTACATGATATCACCATGTAGGAACTGGAGCTCCATTTTGCCATCCTCCTCCTCCACATACGTGGCTAGTGCGATTGTCTCTCAAGCTAGTTGGTGAGTCCTCCATTTCGGGACGTTGGTCTATAAATATGCTATGTATTGGCACTTTCTTCTTTATTACTACTTTGACAATGAGGGTGAGGCCGGTTGCTTTGTCTTGTCCCCCGCTAAGTATCTAGTTGTAGAGGTGTTTGTTGGACAAGTCTTGTATTATGCTTGAGCTTTGACTCATCTATGATGTTTAAGTATTACTCTCTCTTTTCTCTTTCCCTTAGTCCCAATTTTCTCTTGTTTATGTTTCGTAAGTTGTTTGTCTTTCTTCTGCTACCAAGGATGTGTGTATGATATATCTAAGAGGCTTGTTTGGGATTCCTTCGGGTTCCCCATGCACCGGTCACATCTAGGCCTAGGCTTGGGTCGTGACAAATATGGTATCAGAGCACTAGGTTGATAGATCCTTGGAGTCTAACACACCGCATTAATTAGAGTCCTATTTATGGTTGTGAAGTGCGCCATGACTTTGATTAGGAGGCTGTGAGACATTTTAGGAAATGTTCCCCTTCTTCATGTTCCAAGTCGTGCTATAGAGTTGTGGTAAGTTTTCCCCCGTAATGATTGTTCTTTGCTATGGTAGATCATGTCTAACACTCGAGGAAGAAGGGCATAAACCCCTGAGGAGCAAAATACCAATGGTGAGCTCCGGGATGCTCTCATTATGCTTGCCCAAGTTGTGGCCAACCAAGTCAACCACGGGGCCCAAGCACTTCATACTACTACCCTGGGAGCTAGGGTAGGGGACTTTTTGAGGGTGAATCCTCCGGTATTCTATAGGTCAAAGGTAGATGAAGATCCACAAGAGTGCATTGATGAGGTCGACAAGATCTTGAATATCATGGATGTTGGGCTAAATGGCGTACCAACTCAAAGGGGTAGCCCAAATATGGCATGACCAATGGAAGAAAGAAAAGGGGGTTGACAATGTGGTCTAATGGGAGGAGTTCAAAGTGGCCTTTCTTAATTGGTTCTTCCCACTTGAGCTTAGGGAAGCTAAATTGGTGGAGTTCATAAACTTGAAACAAGGTGCTATGAGTGTGAGGAAGTATGTCCTCAAATTCAACCAACTATCTGAATATGCTCCCCACTTGGTTGCCGACCCAAGGACTAGGATGAACAAGTTCGTGATGGGTGTCTCCGAGATGGTGAGTGAGGAGTACCGGTCCGTTATGTTGGTTAGCAACATGGATTTGGCCTGCTTGATGACCTATGCCGAACAAATAGAGGAGGAAAAGTTGAGGAAGAGGAGGCGTAAGGAGGCTAAGAGGGCCTATGGTGAAGGAAAGTTCTAAAGTTTCAAAGTTAGTGGTAGTATATTACTTTATGATAGGTGCCCAAAAATATGGTAGACGCCATGATTGCCCGTGCTTGAAGAAGACCGATGCTTGTTATGGTAGTGAAAGGAGGGTCACAAGATAATAGATTGTCCTCATACGCACAAAAAGGGTAGAGATGGTGATGTTGATCAAGGGGATGCTCCAAGACATAATCGTTTCTACGCTGTTCGAAGGAGGCAAGAGGTGGATGGGGCACTCAATGCTGATACCAATATATTGAAGTTTCCTTGACTTAGATGTGTGTGCATTGTTGGGGCCGGTGTTCCATTGTCTCTTTCTTTATTCTTTTGTTGCTAGTGGGCCTCTCGTGTGCCCGGAATTGGTATGCGAAACTTTGGTGTTTACCTCTTTGTTGGGTATATTGTTGCTAGAAAGTTCATAGGTATTGTTCCATGTTCATATTGCATTAGGTCTTGCCTTGGGGCTTGTTGGATTTGATGTGGTGGATTTTGATGTTGTACTTGGAACGGAATAGTTTCATGCATGTTGAGTCTCCTTGGGTGGCAGGACCCGTAGAGTTAGATTCTGACTCCCTAATGAACCCGCCTTTGAGTGGGAGGTTGTCAAGTGGTAGCAAAAGAGGTAGGTCCATTCTTGTCTTAAGGATTCAATTGATCTCTAAGGGCTGCCCCATGTTCTTATTGAATAGAAATCTTGTGATCTTGGATGAACTTAGCTTGATGTGTTGGAGGTCTTGGGATAATTTGGGCTACTTGCATAGCATGTTTCTGATGAGCGTAAAACCTGTAAGTTTGTAATATGATGGTTGAAGATGATCGATTTATTGGGTCAACTACAATGGGTTAGTCACTTCACTAAGATGGATTTTGGTTCGAGTTTTGTCCCCAAGTGAGCATTATTAATATTAGTGGAGTTGTTTGGTTAGCTTATGCATCGGTTGTTTTTATGGGTTTCATGAACAGGGTCTTAAATCCCTACCTTGGCATTTTCGTGGTGACCTCTAGTAACGAATTATTGATTTATTTGGAGCTTGGGAATCATTTGGGGGTAGTGTTGCATGTCTTGGGAAATAAGAGGCTATTTGTTAAATATGATGAGTGTGAATGGTGGGTAACAAGGAGGTGGTTAGAGCTCCTTAAGGATTATGGCATGAGTGTGCATTAGTTTCTCCGATAGGGCTAGTGTTCTAGTTGATGCTCTAAGTAGTCAAGTGTGTGTGGATAATGGTGGCAAGGAGGAGACTAGATTGGAAGTAGGTTGAGTGAAGTTGAGAATGGTAGTATACTGTTCTTGGTGGTTCCAATCTTCTTTTGCTGAGAAGGTCTAGTTTAAGCAAGGCCTTGATTCCGCCTTATTGGAGTTGGAAGTTTTGGGAGGAAAGATGGTAGGGTGGAGGCTATCTACCAAGGGGGAGATGGTGTTTCGTGGCAACAAGTGAAATAGGTGTGGTTAAGGTTGACAAATGAGTTATGGTTGTGAGTCCTATAGAGTATAGAGGAAGTTTGTAAGGTTTCGTATGGATGGGATTTTCCAAGGGATATGATTATGGTTTGTTTAGTTCTTCATGTTTCTAGGTTGAGGAGATGTGTTGGTGGCTCTAGAGCCATAGAACTCTTTGAGATAGTGGGTGATATGGAGGATAAGTTGACTCAGGAGAAGGTCTCGGTGGAGGTATGTATGGATGATTGAAGATGTTGACTCATATCGATGTGGTGTTCGTCAAGGCCCTTTTGGTTGAGTATATATTCGTACGTATCTCTCAGGGAGACGGTACGAGCATGGAAAAGCAATATATGTATATCTTTCATTCTATTCAAGCTTATGGTAGCACGTCAAGTTCATTTCTATGATTCCATGTCTTATGTTTCAGCCGTATGTCATTCATATGCATCCATATTTAAGTTGACAAGTTTATAATGATTTTACACTTATGTTGAGATTTTGAAAATAGTGTTTTAAAGTGTATTGTTGCATTCTTGTTGGGGATGATCTCCTTATAATTACTCTTCTCTTGTATGTTTCTTTGACATTCGGGGATGAATGTTCCCAAGGGAGAGATATTGAACGATCCCAAAAAGTGCCTGAAAATGAGCCTTGGAAATGCTTGGAATTTTAATTTCTATATATCTCAAAATATGTGCGTTATTTCATAAATCCAACTTCATATTGTTGTTCAGGGGGTCAATTTTAGGGGGAGAAAGGTCTAGTCCCGATTTTAGAGCAACCATAGCAAATTCAAATTTTCAAACTGAGCCCAAAATAGTGTCCAGGCGCGCCCTCCACACGACACGC
>JAOTQR010058518.1:0-11000 GCA_025774065.1 Solanum ossicruentum | reverse complement strand
TCAAGACACATGCATGAGACTCCCTATGATAGTATGTAAAACAAACATCATGTAACCAAACTTTTTGAACCATGGTGGACAACCTTTAGTGCCCTTGGCAGAATCCACTCTCTCCCACCACTCTTGTATATATGCGGACTCATGTAGAATGTTCAATAGTTTGTCAAGTTACTGACCTTAAATGATCATGTGCCCTCACCAAGAAGAATTACCCATGCACACCACCAAGAACCTAAACAAAATATAAAAAATGGGTACACAAATAACTCTTGCTCTCCGAAAAGATGTCTTATGTTGCTCATAGATTCCAAGGCTTGCCTAAAATTTGAAACTTAGACCTCATTCTGATTTTCCTTAGAGGATCACATAGGCCTTTGTTTGGTTGTAATGTAGGCTACGGTTTAGTGGGATACTTTTATAGATATGGTTGTCAAAGTTAAATTCCCCAGTGCTTATAGCTTATGCTCCACTTCATTCATATCATCACTTTCATTCCTCCTTAACTTAACACGCTCTGTTACCACTTCACTAAACAACACTTTAGTTCCTCCACTTTATATAAATAATACTCACAACACAATCACGAACTACCCATAAGAGGACACACTAAAAAAAATTTCACAAACCAGTGTGCATCCGTGATGGATCTGCGACGTGGAGGCATCGCGGATCAGCACTAGATGATTGAGATGAAAAATTTTTATTTTTGGACCCAAAGCAGTGTACATTTGCGATGGGTCCACGACGCAGAGGTATAGCGAATTAGTACTGTTGGTCGACATTAATCCCCTCCTTTTTTTTTCTTTTTTTCTTTTTTTTTCAAGTTTTTCAATCTATTGCTCAGCCTTCAAGTGTCCATTCAAGTTTCCTTCCCCCTCCTCCCCAGTCATCATGCTAAAATGCTAGGGGATTAGAATCAAACATGGGTACTTGACCAAAGAAAAGGAATCGACTTGAATGATGGCTAATCAAAGAATGGGCTAAGGCTCGAAAGATCTAACTATGGATATTTTCATTAGGAGGATATAGAGTGTTACACTATTAGGCTACCAAAGAAATGGCTAGATCCTCTCCTCTAATTCCAATTCCTACTAAGTCCAATCTATATACCGGTCAAGTTCTAGAACCTGTTGCAACAAAGACTCACAATTTGCTCACTTGCTCTTGGCATACTTTCATCACAAGGTTATCACAAGAGTTTTGTTGTGATATTCACATGGATTCAATTAATTAAGGACATATACAATTGTGACTTACAAGGATCAAGCATCTTTTTCTAAACTAGGTTCAAGTGTTTATGATCGATGCTCGTTTGTACAATTAACACACTCTAAATGCATATTCGACGAATACCCTTAGGACGGTCATCATTCATCCATCATAGGTCCCCCATCACTCGACTATGACTGCTACTACTATTTGCACATATAAGCAACTATTACCAAATCATTGCATCAATAGCGTATAAACATTCACACATCCATGTAGAACATAGTTAACAATTACTAATTACAGGCTCAAAATAAAATAAAAGATGTCTAAACATAAACACCAAACATCACAAAGCTAGAAAATAGAAATAGTCTTAATACATGCCAAGAGTTATGAAATGAAGCATAGTCATAGAGTAATCCCCACCAAACACTTAAGCTTAGCACTGCCCTCAGTGCTAACCATACGAAAACTGTGAGGCGGGAATCATGGTGCTTACTCCTTGGGACCAGGCAGAATGGTCTCACCCCCCACATAGACTGGTGGCTTGTCAGCTATCTCCTCATCCTTGGATTCAAACTCATCAAACACCTCCCCTGGGTTAAATGGTACATCATCCTCTACTGGTTTGATTAACCTCGGCCCAATGTCCAACACTTCTTTGGCATGGGAATTAAGATGGTATCAAACCTCAACATCTTGAAGCTCTTGACATGTAGAGGGGTGACAGCCAGTCTGGTTACTCATCCTGACAGGCTCTCTCAACAGTGGTGAGCATCGGGACAAAAGACACATCAGGCCCCTTGATGTGTGTGGCCACATAGGGGGCCTGAATAATAGGGCAGTAGTTGGCCTCTTCTTCTGGAACACCTATCATACGACATAATTGAGTAATGAGACCTCCGAATGCATACTTGCGGCCCTTCTGGGTCTTTTCCTTCCTCATAGATAGCCTAAAATTGGCACCATAGTTTAATGTCATCCCTATCATGAGTGCATATGTGAGGCACACTCAATCCCTCGAAACATTAGTGAAATGCTATCCCAGGAAGAATGAGTGACTCGCTAGCTTGACCCAGACCCTGGCCTCCTTTGTCATGTGCACAAATGAGAAGGAAAGATGACAACCCCTCTGCATGTCGGACCCACTTAGCTGTGGAGATCATCCTGACAAGTGTGTATCTGATTTCCTGGTATGGTGGCAAAGCATACCTTATTGAAGACACCTTCGATGACCTCTTCGGGGGTGCCATGGACCTTTTTAATAGCAAGAGGAGAGAAGTTTAGCTCCAATCAACATATGATCATGGACTGAGACCTTGAATCCTTGTTCACGTTGGCATAAAATTCCCACATCAAGCTTAGATTACAAGGTCGGGGTTCTTGAAATAGGAAGCCTAACCGTAGCTCCATCCACCTGATCAAGATATGGGGATACTTGTCCCTCAATGAGTCAACATCAATAGGGACATTGGGGTAGTACTTCATCTCATCATGAGACTGATAACACCTCTTCCTATCCTTCTTACAGTCTTAACCCCAAGCGAGACCTCTTGGCACCTTTTTGTGTTGCGGGGCACTAAGGGGACATCCCGGGCTCGCTTCCTAGAGTTGGAAGCCCCCACTGTGCTAGATTGGATGACACAACATGGACGTGAAGATATGATACCTATAGTACAAATAGGTCTACAGTCAATACTAAAGCAACAATTTCCACGACCCCGCACTTAGAATCAAGCCCGTATGGCAAGAGTACTCAGACTTCCCCAAGTCATATGGGCTACCATTGCTCAATCCAACACAAACCCCTTGTTTCAAAGCATCACAATTCATACCCAACTCCTTCAACTAGCCATTTTAACATTTTCTTGTTCACCCCATAAGTCCAAAGGACAATTTAAGCCATCTTAAACCATTGTATTCGACCCAACAATTCAACTTTTTCACAATACAACATAGGGAAATCAAATCAAGCCTACTGCGAGGCCAAAAATACAAAAATACCCCAGCCCAACTCGTGCCCAATTTAAACCTAGGGTTTTAACCCACAAAAATCAAACGCAACACACACTCATATGAACAAAATGAATCAAAATCAGTCACCCCCTACAAGTATTAACTAAAATAAATCAAGAAACTACTTGACCCACTTCAAATTTTACCAAAACCATGAAAGATGTTATACCTTGAAGCATTGGAATCAAGAAAAATTAAAGTGGAGAGAACATACCTTGTGCGAAGTAGAAACTTTGTGCAAACGAAAACTCGACACACTTTATGTGCAGAGTAGTTTGAACTTAGGGTGAAAGAGGGAAGAAGAAGAAGAGCAAAATAGTGAAAAAGGGATTTGGGGTCAGGAGGTTACATAAAAATGGGAGAAAATAACGTTTGGAGGTATTTAAAGGGGGTGGGGCGACTTCAGGACACGGTAGTTGTAACATTTCTCCGCGTTCCCTATGCGATGCGGAGAGAACGTGAATTTATACTTAAAACATTTTTCTTCCTAAAGCCTGGGATAGTATGCATCTGCAATGGGTTTGTGTCGTGGTACCATCGCGAATGCTTATTGTCTGAAGCTCCAAAAAATTATTTGTTCTCTCCAGGCCCCGTAAAATCCCCCGAATACCTAAATATGCTTCAAAACACGAAAACAAATAGATTAGACCAAAATATATCACAAATACCCTACAAATTATCGAGAATCAAGGATGAAAAATTTTGCATAAAAATGCATAAGGTCTGCGACGTGGAGGCAATGGAGACCTGTACTTGTCAAATTTTAAACATTTTCAGTACAAAATCTGACTTTTTCATTTTTTTAATTATCACAAAATAAATAAAAAAACTTAACTATTGTTACCTCACCATGAGTTGCCTCCCGTGCAATGCCTGATTTACCATCGCGACACGATGCACCATGAATTCATTCATTATTCACCAACTCAATAGCCTCTTGAACTTGATTCGTGTTCTCTAATAGTATTTGACACATTGACCATTCACCAAAAAAGCTTGGTTCGTGGTCATATCTTTCAACTCCATAGCTCCATGAGGTGTGACTGCTACCACCACATACTGTCCACTCTATTTGGATAACAGCTTCACTGAAAATAATTTCAGACGAGCGTTAAAGAGAAATACCTGTTATCCTAGCTCAAAGTTCCACTTGATCATGTACCAATCATGCCATTTCTTGGTTCGCTTCTTGTAAAGCTTGGCATTTTCATAAGCCTGGAGCCGAAACTCGTCCAACTCATCCAATGCTCTAATATCTTCATGCCGGCGAGCTCCGGGTCAAGATTCAGCTTCTTTATTGTCCAGTATGCCTAGTGCTCGAGCTTGACAGACAATGGACAAGCTTTGCCATACACCAGCTGATAAGTGGACATGCCTACTGGGGTCTTGTAAGTAGTCCGGTACACCCACAAAGCTTCATCAAACTTAATCGCCCAATATTTCCAGGTGGAGTTCACTTTATTTTGCAATATCTGCTTGACCTCTCGGTTTGACACCTCCACCTATGCATTCATTTGCGGGTGGTACATTGTAGCCACTTTATGCCTGATTCCATATTTTGCCAGAAGATTCTTCACTGTTTGTTTGAGAAAATGGGCACCTCCATCAATGATAATGGCACTTGGAGTACCAAACCGAGTGAAGATGTTCTTTTTGAGGAACTTGCTCATCACCCTAGCATCTTGGTTGTGAGGGTTGCTTCTTCTACACATTTCAAAATATAGTCAA
This sequence comes from Solanum ossicruentum, assembly GCA_025774065.1. Lineage (NCBI taxonomy): Eukaryota > Viridiplantae > Streptophyta > Magnoliopsida > Solanales > Solanaceae > Solanum > Solanum ossicruentum. Next base: position 6,044 of record JAOTQR010058518.1, on the reverse strand, counting down.
TAGCTACCAGGATATAGTGACATCCGAATGATGGTGGGAATGGCCCTATGAAGTCTATACCCAAAACATCAAAGATCTCTACCTCTAGAATATTATTTATGGGCATCTCATGCCTCCAAGATATGGAACCAGTCTACCGGCAAGCATCATAGGCCCTAGAGAACTGAATAGCATCTTTGAAAAGCATAGGCCAGAAGAACCCTGATTGCAATACTTTATGTGTTGTCCTGTCACCACCATGATGACCCCCATATGGAGAAGCATGACATCTCTCTAGAATATTCTTCATCTCTTCCTCCGGAATACATCGACTCACTATGTAGTTGACCCTTTCTTTGAAAAGGTACGACTCATCCCAAATATACATCTTCACATCATGAGCCAACCTCTTTTTTTGTTGGTATGTGGCATTAGGAGGGAATACACTACTCACCAAGTAGTTTACTGTATCAACATACCATGGTAGTTGTTCCACCTCAATTGTGAGTAACTGCTCATCAAGGAACTCTTCTTTGATCTGCAATTGCTCACCTATGTGAGCGTTAATTTCTAGACGGGACAACTGATCAATAACTTGGTACTCACTCCCCTTATGATCTTTGATCTCAATATCGAACTCTTGGAGCAATAAGATCCATCTGATCAGTCGCAGCTTTGTGTCCTTTTTGCTGAACAAGTATTTCACGGGCGCGTGGTCTATGAACACCACAACTTTGGTTCCTACCAGATAAGCTCTGAACTTGTAAAATTCATAGTGCCAACATCTCTTTCTAAGTAACTATATAATTGCTCTGTGTTGCATCCAGAGTCTTGCTGGCATAGTATATGGAGTGGAAAACTCTATCTCTGCACTGCCCAAGTACCGCACCAAATGTTGTATCGTTGGCGCCACACATTAACTTAAAAGGGAGCCCTTGGTCAGGTGCGACCAAGATAGGAGCCTCCACCTACTTTTTTCATCAATTTAAATGCCTGCAAACAAGAATCATCAAAGTTAAATGGCACCTCTTTCTCCATCAGGGTGCAAAGCGGCTTTGCAATCTTCATGAAGTCCTTAATGAAACTGCGGTAAAACCCCGCATGTCCCAGAAAGCTCTAGACTCCTTTGACTAAAACTTGTGCGGTCAACTTATCAATCACTTCCATTTTTGCACTGTCTACCTCCAACCCCTTCTTGGATACTTTGTGTCCTAGTACTATCCCCTCCTTAACTAGGAAATGACATTTTTTCCAGTTAAGAATGAGGTTAGTCTCCTCGTACCTCGCCAGTACTTTATCTAGATTCTGAAGGCAGCTCTCAAAAGACTCATTGAAGACAAAGAAGTCATCTATGAATACCTCCACAAAGTCCTCTACCATGTCATTGAATATGGCCATCATGAAACTTTGGAAAGTGGCTGGTGCATTGCACAAAACAAAGGGCATGCGTTTGAATGTACACGTTCCATATGGACATGTGAAGGTTGTCTTTTCCTGTTCCTTGGGTGCAATGGTTATCTGGTTGTACCCCAAGTACCCATCCAAGAAGTTAAAATACTCTTGATTAGTGAGTATCCAGCATCTGATGGGGTAATGGTCTTTTCTTGTGGCATCGTTCAATATTCTATAATCCATATAAATATGCCACCCCATCACTGTTCTTATTGGGATTAGCTCATTCTTCTTGTTAGTGACCACTACCATCCCGCCTTTCCTGGGAACATATTGTACTGGGTTTACCTATTTGTGTCTGAGATGGGGAAGATGATCCCTGCTTCCAACCACATGATGATTTCTTTCTTCACTACTTCCTTCATGATTGTCTGCGATTGGGCCACTGGCTTGTGACCCTCCTCTATAAAGATTATGTGCATGCATAGGGTTGGGCTAATGCCATGGATGTTTGATATCTGCTAGACTATTGCTCTCTTCCTCTTCTTTGGGACCTCTACAACAGCTTCTACCTGGGTTGTAGTCAATGAAGCAGACAAGATTACAGGTAATGTATTATTTTCACCAAGGAATTCATACCTGAGATGTGATGGCAACTACTTCAACTCTAATTGAGAAGCCTCTTCAACTAAGGGTTTGGTTGGTGGTCCCAACACTCTTTTTAATGGTTCAACCATCTTCTTTAGCATACTCACATTGTGAGTATTTAATAGACTCTCAATTTCTTGGGCCTCAGCATTATCCACTAGCCCTTGATTTAGCAACACCCAGGCTAGTGGGTTTGTGATTTCAACTTGGGTTGCAGCAATTGCAGTGTCTATCACAATGATAGCTGCCAGATCTTCATACATACCTGGTAGCTTCATAGCTTTGTATACTTCGAATACGTCCACTTTATCATGGGCTCTCATGGTGATCCTCCCTGCTACAACATCAATCAACACCCCTCCTATAGCTAGGAACGGGCGCCCAAGTATAAATTGAACCTCAGGGTCCGACACAAAATCCAAGATGACAAAGTTCACGGGGAAGATAAGTTTTCCAACTTGGACTAAGACATCCTCAATAGCACCATCTGGTCTCTCCATGGATTGATCTACTAGTTGTTGCACAATGGTGGTGGGCTTCGACTGTCCAAGCCCCAACTTCAGGAACAAAGAGATAGGCATGAGGTTGATGCTTTCTCCCAGATCACACAAGTCCCTTGTATTCAGATAACTCTCGATAGTTACTTGCACACTGAAGCATCTTGGATCCTTTCACTTAGCTAGCAAGTGTGATCTATTCAGAATTTTAGAGCTGCACATCTCTGTAAGTGCCACGGTCTCATATTCATCCCACTTGGTTTTGTTTACAACAATGTCCTTGACATACTTGGCGTACTTCGGGATTTCCTGCAAAACATCAATCAAGGGTAAGTTAATTTGTACCTATTTTAGCAGCCTGATGAACTTCTAGAAGCAGTCGTCCTCCTTCTTCTTCTTTACCTTCTACGGGAATGGAGGAGGTTTTGGTAATGGAGTTGCCTCATCAGTGCTTGGGTTGGGATTGCCAACCTCATTATTCTGTGCAGCATTCTGGTCATCCCCATTCTTTTTCTTAAGGACCAACTCAGTCAAGGGTCTTCCACTCCTAGTGCTGACTGCATTTACTGTCTTCAGGTTGGATCAGTGTAACCTGGTAAGCCCCCTTGAGGCCTAGAATTTATGGAGCTGGCCAACTATCCCAATTGCTTTTCCAAATTTTGGAGATCCTGCTTATTCCTTCGAATCTCTTCTTCCTTTCTGTTCTGGTTTTCCAGAATTGTCTCAATACCTTACTATCAGTCATAGTGTTTGGATTTGCATGTCTTGCAGGCTATTGTACTAGCTGATTCTGATAAGCATTACCACCCTATGGTCTCTATTTAGGTGGTCCATGATTCTACTGGTTTCCTCCCCATGAGAAATTTGGGTGGCTCCTCCAATTTGAGTTATATATTTTCCCGAATCCTTGATAGCCTCCTCAGTTAGCATTGCCCATAAAGTTCACTACTTCTGGATTTGCTTCACAAGATTCAGCAATGTGTTCACCTCTCTCACAAACATAACACCAACTTGTTTGCTGTTGTTATACCATATTGACGAGGGCTAGTTACTGACCTACCGACACTGGTGCTTCCTGCATTAGACCTAAAGCCAAGTTGTTAAAGTTTGTGGTCATCATGTTTTGCATAACTGCCGTTTGAGTCTGCGAGCTTGTTATTGCATCAATCTCTAACACACTGGCCTGCTTTTGGACTATCGGTCGGCTGGATCATCCATTCCATTCTGAGGTTTCCTTGAGCAATTCTGTTGAAAAGAGCATACAATTCATTGTATGTCTTCTCAAATGCTTGTTCTCCTGCAGCTAAATCAAGGAGAATCTTGGTATTGGGTTCCAATCCTTCAATGAAAGTATGGACCTGTATCTCATTAGCCTGGCAATAGTGTTGACAAATGATTAAAAGAGCTTTAAACATGTCCCACACTTGATATAGATTCTCCCTAGACCACTACTTGAAGCTTAGGATCTCAATTCTGAGTTTGGTTGTCTTGCCCGATGAGAAGAATCAGGTGAGAAACTTACAAGCCAAATCATCCCATGATGCGATGGAGTATAGTGTCTCAATTTGGAACCACCTATGGGCTTCCCCTAACAATGAAAAGGGGACAAAGTCATCCTCACATAGTCACGATTCACCTCTCTAGGAATGAAGGTATCGACAATCTCTAAGAAATTCTGAAAATGAACTTGTGGATCTTCATGTGGTAGCCCGGTGAACTATCCAGTAGAGTGTAGCAGTTGGACCATGTTCTGTTTCAGTTCCGACCATCCACCGGGCTTAGGTTTGACAAAGCAGCTCATCACATTCGTGGTTCTCAGGATTACCACATCCCTCACTAGCCTCGGTGTTGGTAGTGCGGCTACTAGTGCTAGCGGTGCAGGTGCATTGTTGTCCGCTATTTCTTCTCCAATAGGATCAACTTCTTCCTTATTATCCTCTTGATCCTCCTATTCGATGAGTTCAATAGGTAGTGTTTGAAACAAAACCCCTGCTCTCTTCTTTGATTAACGAAAACAGGAGTCCTGATCCTTTAGCTTATCAATCAATTACCTGCAAAACAACACTGCTAAAATCAAATGTAGCAAACAACACAAAACAAGATACCTCCGATAATCAGCTAATTCATTTCAAATCCACGGTAACAGCGCCAAAAACTTGTTGTTTCCCAAGCACGCGCAAGTGTACGTGGTTTCACAAGTAATATGTGGCGTTAATTAAAGAGATGGGTTGTCAAACCCAAAGAATTTGAATAAAATCAGTAACCAATCTTAGTTATCATGTTTACGATGCTTTTGGTAAAAAGATTTGTGGAAACAAGTGAAATAATTGTAAAGGACGAATTTCTTCTAAACTAATTTAAATTTTCTAACAAGATATCAATTAGTTGTAGCTTTTACTACTCTGTTTAGTCTTAACAATGTTTATCTATGTCTGGGTTCCTGATTACTGATTACGAGGTTTAAATTACTTGAAAAGGGTTTCATGCCTCTGTCAATCTACCATTGTTGACTGCCTAACTACATCATTGAGCGGAGACAGATAAACCAATAAAAATGCATTAAAATTATCTTCTCATATTATGAGCTGAGCGAAGTGTAAGGGTAGTTGTCACAAGTCTCCCTTACACGAGTCAACCTAGTTTCCTAGTCAAATAAGCTCCTTATACTACTGCGTTCTATCCGCTCCAACATTTCTTGAATCCAGAGTGAACAACTAATGCACTCCCCAGTTGGCCAGACTCAAAAGTATAGATAAAAATAGCATAGGAATAATTAAATAAAACCTATTCATAGATGTTTAAAGTCAAGAACTACACATTGTCGGTGGCTACAACCCCAGAATATGGAGAGTTAGCCACTCATAGCCATGAAAAACACCATGAATGATATCGAAAATACTAAAACCCATAGAATAAAGATTTAACTATCCAAAAAATACGCTAAGAGAAAGGTTCTCCATCGTCTCTCTACTAAGTTTCTTGCCTCAAAACAAAATATAAATCTAAAGTCTATGATAGAATAATATTTAAAATCCCGTAACTTAGCTTTTTCGCATACTGTCCTCAGGTCCGTGACATGGACCCCTTGTGTTTACTAGGTTTTTGCTTAATTTGCTGACTAGGCACTTTTACACATCTTTTGCATAAGTCTACGATGCTAACCTTGTAAATTTTTTTGCATTTTTCAGCTTCCATAACTTTCTCAAATTTCGAGCTATGTTCTTCCTTCAAATCCGGGTTTAACTCTGGACTTTCCCAATTAAAGCAAAATCTAGCACAAACACAACCAATCGACACACATGACCCTCTGTTAGCAAAATAAGAGAAAAATAAAATAAAACACCTAGACTCTATGAATTTACCCTCTAACTTGTCTTTATTTATGGGTATTTTTGGCAAATTAGGCGTATAAATACGCCTAAAATCATTCTCCCATGTTCCCCCTAATTGTAGAGAATTAATGGATGAAGGTGATGAATTTTGTCTATATAATTCTTGAATGTTTTAATGGAAACTATTTTTTATTTT
>JAOTQR010058487.1:0-14073 GCA_025774065.1 Solanum ossicruentum | reverse complement strand
CCGCCCATCCACCCGTTATTTGTCGGTTCCAAACAATTGGAACCGTGGACCGGACCGATTCCCTCGAAAACCGTCGGCTCTTGGGTGGTCCGGTCCGATTTTGGGCAGTCCGGGTGGTTCTCAAACCCGTTGCACACCCCTAGTTGTGATGTTAAACGAGAGTGCCATAGATCAATTATTTCCTGGATGACCAAATGTAAGAACAGGATACCACCTATGTGGTGTAGTAAGTGGAACTACTTTTTTCTTAATTAAAGGTCTTGAATTCAAACTTTGAGTATGAAAATATTGTTGATCAAGAATGTCTCCACCTTGGGTCCTATGCACCATGAATGCAGATTAGTCAGATTTCAATGTGGATACCGAATACCAGATAAAAGATAAAAATATAGAAAAAGAGAGTTGCATTGTGAAACTTTTACTCTCTCCATTCATTTTTAAATATACTTGTTAAGTGTATGTGCTTTGTACGCGTGTATCGAGTTAATTAACAATAATTGTATAAAAAAAATTATTGTAAATATATTGAATAACATTTCCTTATTGATATCAAAAGTCTAAAATATGTTAGTATTGATACTCGAAAACATGCTCTAAACAATAAGATAAAAGGAAAGACAAATTAGATTATATATGAGTGCAATAATATAACATAACTACTTGTAGAAAACTATGGTAATAACATAATGGATTATGATAAAAAAAATAGAAGAGGACAACCTGAAGTTGAAGAAACCTAAAAGTCAAGTGCGGATAGTTGTAATCTGTTCTTTTTGATTAAGCAATTTTAATTCATATTCAGTGATTCCAAAGGTTAATTTCTGTGGTTTTTCAAGAGGTATGCGTTAGTAGGCTCGAAAACTGATTTGGGACCTTCATTAGAGGTAAAATTGTGATTTTAGCTGCTGCCATATATTTTATTTTCGAAAAATCTTGGAAAGTAATTTTTTGGTCAGTATAGGTCTAAATTTAGTTATTTAAGAGTAAATTGTAGGGGGTTTCTTGAGGATTGTTATGGTGTGATTGATTCAGGTTGTTGAGGCTTCGTTTTGATAATTTTTCTGTCTCCAGCTATTGTCCTATGTCATTTTTCGGATTAAATTTTTGGTGAATTTTGAGCATTTTGGATCAGTTTGCGGAGATTCTTGAGGCTAATTACATTATGGGATTTTCCATGAAGAACATCGGGGTGTGCTTGGTTTTAGTAGTGGAGGCTTCTTATCTAGTATTATCCCATAAATAGTTGTTACTGTCATATTTTTTTAGTCAGATTTGAGTTTTTCGTGTATGTTGTTTTTGAGGTGCTTTTGGCCCCGAATTGTGTTCCATTTTTGGACATGCATAAGCTCGAGAAGCTGATCAGGACCTATTTTGGTACTACAATCTCCAACCCGGAACAGAGTAAAACAAGACAAATTCGTGGCCACGACGGGCCTCTAAGGTCTTAGACCCCAGCTCAAGGCACACCATTACTAACAAGGTATACTGGGACCCATAATTAGGTATAAAAAAGCACTTGAGCTCTATATCAAGCTAAAGCTTAACCTATTCTTAAGTCGACCACATGTTCCCTAGATAGGATTAATCATTCCATATCGATGCATAACACGACTACAAGCTCAATTCAAGGTCTCCAAAAGCCTATCTAGGCTAAGGCTCAGCCGATAATCACACGAAAAAGAAAGAGCAGGATGGAAAGAAATACCAGGCAAATATAATTCCAACAATCAAGATGTATATATCAAGCATCATCTAGAATAGTCTAGTCAAAATGAGGATCGCTGCCTACCGCAAAGTCGATCGCACATGCTCCAAGTCCTCTTCACGTCATCTATCCATGTTCGAAGCACCTCCAAATGCCGCCACACTGTTTTGAATTTAAGCTGACAAAGAAAATTTAAAAATTAAAGTTGTGATTTTTACAATTTCTTTTTTATGATGATTCTATACTCGAAACAAATGTGTACGCTACTCAAAATCGATTAAAAACATATGACTACACGAACAACCAAATAATCCCTCGAGATAATCAAAATGCACGAGGCCTCAACAATCAACACCCATTAATTCACATTATTCTCGGACTCATTGTTACTCTAGATGATAAAGAAGTTGTTATAAACTGTAAATCAATATTGAATTATTTATGCTTAATCTTGTCTCTCCTATTTCATTTTTGATTGCATTGTCCAAGCCGACGTGACTCTCAACCTAAAGCCTTCGAGCATAATTTGCATTTAAAAATTTACATAATTAAAATAGTATTCGAATATGTATTTTGAATGAAATTTTGCGAGTGATTTTTTTTTTAAAGAGAATTAGCTATTTTCCTATCATACCACCTAGGCAGACACATCCACTTTACTCTTCTGTCCAATAACTTTTTGTTCCCCAACTTATATTTTGAAAGGATAGATTCAATATAAAAAGAGAATTATAATACCTTGGTCTCACAAGCTGGAATAATCAAAGAAAAAAATTGAGAGCACTTTGTAATTATTCCTTTCAAATTCATGTTGTATATTTTATGTGGCAACAACCTAGCTATTTTTTTCAACAGTAATCTACCTAATTAGATTTCACAAAAATATTATTCTTTCTTCACTTTGTTTTCTAAGTTTTTTTTTTAAACAAATTATAATGGTGGGATGTATTGCTTTTTAGTAATTTATTCTTTCTATTCCTTTTGTACTCGTGCAGACAGGCTATTCGCGTTATCGCCACGATCGATAAAATTCAATAATTTTAATATATATATATATATTTATTTATTTATTTATTACTGATTATTATTCTCCATATCTACGACATAATTTATGAGATTTTTTACTAGCAAGAACCCATTAAAATTTTAGTGAAAGTTCAATGTTACTTTTTAGACTTTGAAGCCGTTTAGTATCTGATGCTTAATCTATTGTTAAACCATAGTTAAATATTGTGTTGTAACTTAATTTTATATTTACCCATGCTAAAGTAATATAAATCGGTATAACTAATATTATAAAGTTACTAATGCGAATATGATCCTCCTAATGACTATCTAAACCTGGTGTGGAGTCTTAAAAGAAAATGTCGTCTATCAATCCATGCGTTCACATTTACTTGTCTACGATTTCCTAATTTGTTTTATACTTTTACTTATCATTTTGAGAAACGAAGAAAGTACAATTTTTTTTCCTTTATACCTTCAATTTATTAATTTTAAGTTAATCTATCTATACTCCATTAAAAGCGTGAATACGCTTTAAAATATTGTTTGAATTTTTTGCCGTTCATTAAAATATTTTTCTTTAGACAAAATCGTCTTTTCACTATTTTTCTTCAATTGATTATTTTATTTTTCATTTATTTAGCTTTAAGATTCACTTTTAAATTAGAATTTCTTTATATCTATAACTCACTCTTGATTTAGGACTAGTCTATATAAATAATTTTCTAAGAAAAAAGAAAAAATATTATTATTTTTCTAATATTTAAGACTTTGAGATTAACTAAAAGTTTGATTATCAAATATTTTGTTAATAAAAGTATAGAATATGCAACTCTAAAAAGAAAAAAAGTAATTAAAATTACATTTAAACATTAAACTACTCCTTTTATATTTAGAATTCTTTTTTAAAATTAAATTTTAATTAATTAATTATTTAACTCCTACTTATTCAACTCCAAATTATTGTTTTATGTATTCATATATTTAGAGGTTGACATAGAGGGTAAAATTGGGTCTAAAAATGTAGCCTTGCAATTTTCCCTTAATATATCTCTATGTTGTAAGCAATTAAGTTGATTTCCTCATATTTGCCCGTTCCTAATAGATTAAACTTTTACGTCAAATTAAAAACATTTATTTAATTTTGTTTATGTGAATGCTGTATTTATTTGATGGTAAGAACTATCTCTATATACTTATTAGATTGACACAACACTTGCATGAAAAACAAACAATAATATATCCAGTGGAATCTCACAAGTGAGATCTGGGGAGGGTATAATGTACGCAGACTTTACCACTACATGCGTGAAAAACACGTACACTAAATTAGTCTCTTTGAAAAATGTACGAGTATATATGTTTGGAGGCCATCATTTAATAGAGGATAAAATGATAAACATACTGTACCAATAATTATTTTCAAAATTTGACCAATAAATCCGAACGGAGTTGGTAATCTGGTCCATGCATGAGGAATATCTGCTTGAAATTTTAAAAACAATTTCACACATTACACGTGTAACACATGATTAAGTTCCAAGAAACTTAATTAAATTAAATTCCTTAATCTCCTCTTATTTATTTGCTCTGTTTCAACCCTCGTTTACCTCCATCAAAATTTTCCTAAAGACTAAAGTATTGTGAGACTTTGAAATGGGAAAGAGCCAAATCACTATCAAACATAGTACAATTCAGTCCCAAGTTGTTTGTGACAAGATTTTCAAATTAGCTGTGAATAAAAGTTCGATTTTTCGATCATTTCGTAGAATTTCACCGGATGAAACTCCCAAATTTCCTACTAATTCAACTAAATCTTGTGTATCCAAACCAGTTGCTTTTGAGCAAATTCAGAACTTGTCTTCTGCCTCCAACATGGTATAGTACTATTCAATTTATTGTACTTGTTATGTCTCATGCTTAATTCTTTTTTTCATTGGCCAAACAAATGAAAATATTTCATCGTATGACCATTTCATACACAAGATTATAGTATTCTTTCTCTTAATTTGCAAGCTTTTAATTAATTATATTATGTCTGAACAGGTCCTCGTAGAATATAATCACACCGAAGGAGACATGAATAAGGCAACACCTCTCAAGTCCTCTGTAAAGAACATGTTCACTCCAGTTCATCATGCTGAGATAAATGAAGATGATAATGAAAAGTTTTCTAATTATATTGATCATGTCAAAAACAAGATGAGAAATATGTCTAATTTTGATGATGATCATAAAGTCACTCATCATCACTATATTATTGACCGCTCCAAGTTCAAGATTAATTAATTAGAATCACTACACACAATAATTTGCAGAATTATATATGTGTAATTTTCTATTCTTTAATTAAATAAGGAGAATTTTGTTGGATGCTATATATATACTGAATTTTTTTATACTTTGTTTTTGTATTAGATGAGATAGAATCTTGAAAAGGAAAGAAGTTTTTAGTGTTTGGTGTTATAAGAATGACATTCATTAATAATTTGTTGTGTTAATTTATGAGACATATATATACACTCTATCATCTTAAAGGACTTTTAAAGGGAGTACCAATTATTGTATGTGTTATTTATTCTTCACAATAAGCTAAGTATCACACCATCATAAAGACTATAGAAGTACCTTTATATGTTACAAGATGCAACCCTTTTCGAACTTTGAATAAATATGAAATATTTTGTGCAGAAAACTATTTCAATTTGCATTGGATTTAATGTTTGAAACATAAGAAACAATAAGTTGCAAGATTATAATTTAGTGGAGATGCGCGAAAGTTGATCAGAATATCAATAACATTACTCCATTGCCTCAAAGACTCCCGTCCATTGCGGGGTAAGGAGGGATCGAATGTATGCAGCCTAATCTCTATGTTTACATAAAAAAAAATAGGTTACATTTATTCTAGTTCACTTTGAGATCTTCTTTTGCAAGCATGTGGTTTTGATGACTCTTGATATTGATTGCTTAGTAATCATTCAACTATTGCTTTCTTTCATTCATACAGTAATTCAACTGATCAACAAATTTGAAGCATTCCATTCAAGTTAAACACTATTTAATTATTTAGTATAGTAGACTTCTATTATTGTAGCACTTGAAGGTATGGTCTTGTGGGCAAATATGAGTTTTGAGATTTAATAAAATTTCAGCGTGTTAATAAAAATCTTAACTATATTTTTTAATGGACAAAATTATCTAATATTTAGCGGGATGATGACTGTCTAATCTCATTTTAAACTTCAGTCTACGCATAGATAGTGAGTATTTAGTAGGTGTTTGAATATAAAAAATGTAATAACTTGAAAAAAATGATATTTGAAGTTAAGCTGAAAAAGAGAATTTGATAAGAGAAATTGTGCTTCTGTATTATTGCATGACACTCATGCAAACGTATAGTCAACCTAATAGCTTCGAGTACAACTTGTGTTCAAAGACTCAGTGATTAATGGAATTAGCCAATATTCACTTTTTGAAAAAAAAAATATTCGTTTAAATTGAAATTTTGTGAGCCAAAGAAATTATTTAACTTCAAAAGTCCATTCTCAAAAAAAAAAAAGGAAAATCTTTTCAACCTATAAATAAATATGATTTTGCAAAAAAGTGATTTCTACATATTTGCTGTCCTCCAATTCCATTGTTTCATCATGCCCAAAAAGAGGGTCTACCTGTTGGCATCATATACGTAGACTCCAAAACCAATAACTATGAGATTCTTTTACAAAGCAAAAACCCATTGTATTTTAGTCTGCACAACTTTGTTTGGATGGCTGTGACACATTGTTTCATGTATATTATTTTGATAAATATAATATTTGAATTGATTGGACCGTTTCTTATTGTTTCATAATATTATATATCAATAATTTGAATAATAAATTTAAGAAAAATAGGATATAAATAACATCAGATTATCAGACAATAATCAAAGATAAAACTAACAAACTCAGTCCAACCCAATGGGAGATACGGTGTGAGGAGGATAGAGTGTATCTGCCTTACTCCTATATTTGAGATAAAAAGATTATTTTGAAAAAACCCTCAATTGAACAAATAGTGAAAAAGTTGCCATAGCATAAACAAACACAACAACAAGATTGTAAGACATTAAGACAAACCAACATGTAGTGATAGAAATCTAAAACTAAGGGAAAGGAAGGAATAATGCTAAGGTTTGAGAAAAGGGAATGAAATAGGCTCTACTTCTATCTAATCTTTTACCCTAATGCTCGACCTCCACGCTCTTGTATCAAGGGTTATATCATCCACAACACCATGCATGTGTCCTCCGTTTGACAACATACATGCAATGTTAAGGGCAAGGCCGATATATTGTAACAAATACAAGCTCAACACATCGTAACATGTTCAAATCACCTTGAAATACAAACCAAGGAGTCCGACATGTGTATGAGTCGCAGACAAGTTAAAACACAAAGTATAAGAAAGTTGATTGATGAGATCCCCTTGAGGATGCATCATCAACCAACCTTGAACTTTTAAGAAGGGCTCGAAATCTTGTGTGAAACAGAAAGGTAAAAAAGTCTATTTGATTCTAATTTCCACTACAAAGACGAATTGTGAAAGCATGGTCTAATGAACCTTTAGATTAAGAATTCGATATAAAAAGATAATGACATGATTACACCAAATCCATCATTATATGATAATAAAACTTTTCATATTTACAGCAATACAATATAATAAAAATTTAAATAACAATCAAAATAAACATTCTGTTCAAACAATCAATACAATATAATAGAACAACCATCCATGTGGAATCTTGTTAATTAGGAAAACATCAAACAAGAATATGATCCCCTTAATGACTAATGACAATTTTACACCTTGTGGAATCTTTAAAGAAACATGATTAAATAAATCAATTTCCATAATATATAATGTCCATCTCCTCTACATCCAACCTTCTCCCAAACTTGTTTATTTCCCAAACTAATCTACAAATGGGCCAAGGTGTATGTGGAAAGATTTTCAAAGCATTGAATCTAAGTTCATTTTTCCAATGTTTTTCGAGAAATCCCAAGTCAAACATATCAACCAGTGATCATCATCATAGAAGCGACCCTGCTAAAGCCACGGAACTAAAGCTAGTTGTTCCTCAAAAAGATCAAAACTTGTCTTTTGCCTCAAACAAGGTACATGTAGAATATAATCATAGTGAAATAACCATGTCTAGAACAGAATCCCCTGTACATATGCTTGCAGAAGGAGGTGATATGCATAATCAAGATTATAGATTTTCAAGATATATTGATCATGTGAAGAACAAGATTATGTCTAGCTATGATGATGATCCATCCAAGTTTGAGATCAGAACTACAGCTATTGTTGTGGAGGTCAAGGGGTAGCTTGAACAATCTTAGCAAACTTGTACGTATTACATCTGATCGTGAATATCTTAACTGGTTGATTGATGTTCAAGAATACTTATTAGATAGTTCATACACACCATCCATTCATAGTGTTTTGATTTAAGATTTCGATTCTTCTGTGTTTCACCAATAACATATTCTTCTATGGAGCTAAGATTTTTCCTGTGAATTTCCTACCTTATTTCTTAGTATGAAAGGTTTTCTTGTACCTTTTCTCTCATAGTTTTTTATGGGTTTTTTTTTATATATTAGTGCTGTTTATGTAGGTCAATTGGCCAAAACATATAATAATATCATGCTTTTTAATATAATTTTCTTTGTTATTTGATTTATCGTCCGCATGGTTTGTAATTATTAACTTTCTAAAGTGATTATATTTGTTTGTTTGAGAAAAAAAGTTTAATCAGTAGGTAAGTTGGGTCGGGTTAAAAGGAGGTGATGGGTAATTTAATTGAAATCGTGTATTTTGAGTGAATTTGGGGGAATTTGACTACGTGGGATAATTATGTTAAGTTTCATATCACAAAAATAAAATTAATTCGATAGTATATTAAAAAGTAAACTTCGATAGTACACATCTTAAATATTTTGGGTTAACCAATTTGGTTGCTTTATTTTGAACAATATCCTATCGTAGTGACTGTAACAGAGTAATGAGGTTGTCCAACAGTACACAATTTTTTAAAAATTGAATATATATCTCTATTTGTAGTTTGAGAGCTTTCACGGTAAAAAATTGTTGAGTAAGTCGAATTGTAGAAACAGTCTCTTGTGAAAAAGTTTTCAACCAGGAATTTATATTCCATCATTTATAAGGGTCCATTGTTTTCCTTGTCTTGTCGAATTGTCTTTCATGAATTTTTTAGCTAATAATTTTAAATGATGAATGAATGAAATATTATAGTTTTGCAAAATTGTATGATGGGGAAAGTATGACTCCTCCCACTTGTTTAGATTATTGGATCTATATTGTTTTTTAACTCTCGGAAGTATTTTATTGATTACTGCGCCCCTTCTCCTCTCTAAGTGTGTAGGTATCCATAATAAGCATTTCAAAATTTGAAATTTGAGTGTTTTCCCCTCATCATGCTTGTCGACTCAAGAGTCCTATCTTAGAATAATAATGTGTTACATTTCCTCCATTGTCGAGAAAAAATTGAATGAATTTGTTTGTTTGTCAACTCTAGCGCAATTATTTATTTATTTATGGAATAGACCAGATCGACACTAGATAAATTTTTGATATAGAATTCAAATTAATTTATTGATCATAATGACATATAATTCAATTAAGATATTTTATGCATCAAACGATTTTAATATTCTAGTATCGCAATTATAGACTAATGAATTTGCAGATCTTTTAATGGAACAGGAGAAATTTATCCTTGAACAATCCCTTCTTTTATCATTTTATTTTCATAATATCTGATAGAAATAATCTTTTATGGCCATTTACAAATATAAATAATTTGACCTTTACCAATTACATTCACATTGAAACAGCCCAAATCGATTTGTAATCTCTATGGAATTAAGCAATATTCTCATGAAATAATAACAAATGCACGATTTAGGTTTAATAAAACACTAAATATATAATCTCTCTAAACGTGGCATGACTTATATATACAATAATATAGTATACATATATTATTTCCACTTTCGTATAAATTGTATTAATCAGTTGTTATATAAATGTGACACATTAATAAAATAATATGATGAATAAACTTATAATATTATTAAAAAAGTAGAAGTAGGATATGAGGTTATGTTCATTATAAATAAATATACGTAGGATAAAGAATAAAATAAGATTATTAATTAAATAAATAATCAATTTCACAAACAAGGGAGAAAAAAGGTAAGAACAGATTCACATCAAATCGATTTTCACTTAAAATAGGACTTAGAATAATGATGTTATAAAAGTTAAGATCAAAATAAATATTATACCTTAAAAAAATAAAGCTCCCTCCAAGAATCAAGACATAAAATTAAGGAAAAATTATAGAAATATACAACATATCTTTACATAATTACATAAAATCTTGACTCTTTCAAAAAATTATAAAAGTGTCTTAAATGATACAAAACTGCAACACTAATTGATACAAATTACAATCTTTACTTCTCTATGTATCATAACTAAAATCTCTTAATGCTTCTACGTTTTCACATGTATCACTGGTTTCCTTTTTGTATCAAAAAGAAAGAATTTTTGGTAATTTTGAAAAAGGTTGATATTAGTTAGAATCACCTCTAAAAAGTATGAGATTTGTGTAAGTTGCCCAAATTAATTAGCTCAAGTAGATGGGCCTCATTCTCATTTAGCTGCTACACTTGGTAGCCCAAACAACTAGTTTTGTCTTAAACCCACTAACTACATGGGCCAACAATAAAACTTTATAGCCCAATTGAGAATATTCAGTTTAGCACAGAGTGCTATCATGTAGTTAATGGGCTGATTCACACAATTCACAAATGAAAAATAACATAACTACACATCATGTTTTACCATAATCACTAAAATTTTCTACAATTTTAAAAAATTTCCTCTTAGTTACATCAATCCTCTCTAGGCGATACATCCCTATATCCCTCTCTCGGATATATTTCTCCCCTTTCAGATACATAAATTCCTTCTCAGATACATCCCTTCTCTTATCCGGATGTTTGTTGATGTATTCAGAATTCCAATGATGTATCCTGAAATTCATAAATTTTAGAAATTTTTGTAATTCAAAAAAAGAATTAGAAAAAATTAGCTCTAAACACTATTAAAGTTAAAAATTATACTAATGTTATTATTTTAGAATTTTTTGTAATTCAAAAAAAGAATTAGAAAAAATTAGCTCTAAACACTATTAAAGTTATAAATTATACTAATGTTATTATTTTAGAAGTGGTCAACTTTCTATGAATAAGACTAGAGAGTGAAGTTTTAAAAAGAATCACCCCATCAAATTTAAAATTCAAAATTAATATTCAGATCACAACTTTTAATTTTGAAAAAAAATGACCAACTTCTAAATACAATACAATGTCACAAATGTAGCCATAGTGTAAAAATTAGAGAAGGGGCAACAATTTGGTTCCATATATTCAAAAGTTCTTAATTTTTTATGATAAATGACAGAATTTGATCCACTTGTAAATGTATCATAGTTAGTTGATCTTCAAAAAAAAAAATTGACTTAATAAATGTAAATTTCTTTTCCTTTTAGAGTGATGTTTCAACTTAGTTCTTCTTGCCATAATGCCACCAACACCATTTTAAAATTATCTTGAAAACTACCTCAACCATGCTGTTTTCCAAAAGTTGACCTCTTTTGTCAACTAGTTATAACTTAAAAATATTTTGTTTTTTAATTTGATATTTCACTTTATTTGGATAAATAATGTACTTGCTACTTGTTAAACATGATGGAACACCACTTTATACATTATTGAAATGGATCCAAATGACAGTGGCGGAGGCAACATTTTTGTCAAGGATATTCATACTTTCAAAACATGGATGAATGATTTTTGTATTGAAGGTGTTCAATATTAATATATATCAAAATGTCTATATTTAACCTATATATTCAAAAAAGTTTTTCGGTGAAGGGTGTTGATCAGACCTCTCATGGATGAATATAGTTTCGCCTCTGCTAAACGTACTTATATTTTGATTAGATTATCCTTAATTAATTGGCTGATGAATAATAACTCATTATCTATTGCCTAATTGGCAAATTAAACATATTAATTGGTACTTTGGTACAACCGACACTAATATTCATATATAGTCTTCTCTTTGCTGTGAACTGTGATTAGTAATATAAATATGTCAAAATGATGAAATACATATAAATGGGGACCTTTGTATAATTTATGAGTTCACGAACAGGATCATTATTTAAGTTATGTCTTAAGTTTATAAATATTGCACGTTTATTCACTTTGAAATAATTTTAAATATCTGGTGTCAGTTTGATATGATTAAACCTCTATTAGTTCAGTCATTTTTTTTTTTACTTCAACCATGGTTGCATGAAGTTTATACACATACGATATGTGTATGAACTGTAATCATATTTACTTCAAATATTTTTAATGTTAGATTCTGTCAAGACTAACTTAAGATATCATAAGTTTAACGTTATTCTTTCGATGAAAAATTGTTTAAGATTCAACAACATTAACATACTCATCCCACAAGTAGGATTTGGGGAGGATAAAATGTACATAAACCTTATCACTATCTCATAGAGATAGAAACATTATTTTCGAAAAATTATTTAAAATTAACCATAAAATATCACCTTTCTACTTTCATAAAATAAAAATAAGACTGTGTGCACACCGCCTTTCCATCTTTCTCTTAGATTTTGCTTTCACCATTTTTTGAATTCCTTTTAATGTCATAAAGTAGTCCGTACGTACAAATAATTTTTGAGGTACAAATCCGATAAACTAAGTTTAAGGGCAAATTAATATTTTGGACCTTTGGCTTTACAATCTGCAAAGTGTCGCATTCAAAGAAATTTCTCTAAATTCAGCATAACAAAACAAAACAAAGTTCATTATATTTTTGTCCTTCCTCCTTTCTGTTTCTTTGTTTTTTTTTTTCAGTCATGATTAATTAATTAACTTCAATTCAATTATTTTTTATATCATATATTATAAATCAGAAAAGAAAAACACCCTGATTTTCTGCTGCCTCTTTGTCCTTATGTGGCTTTTGGTATCACTGAAATCAAAATTATTTGAATAGATCTAAGAGTGCCCTTTTCTTGCATCTGGAGAAATAATTAATTAGGCAGGTTGATTTGAAGCTAAGTGGAGTATTAAATACTAAAAGTGTCAGCATTTGCCATAATCATACCAGTAAATCAGGCCTTCATTAATATGATATTTTTGGTATTTTGCTATGAAATTTTGTTTAGTACTAATTCTTATATATAGTTTCGGGAAATTGATTTAAAATTTGAAAAATATGATAATTTTCGAGTTTGGGATATCAACATGGCTAGCACATTTGATTTACTAAGTCTGAAATCATAATATGTAATATTTATTTAGCTACAATATTCGATATGTATGTAGAATTTGAGTGACTGAGTCAATTACTAAATTAAAATGAATCCATAAAACGTAGGCTACACAATGCGAACCTAAATCAAATACTCCATCTATTTCATATTAAGTGAATTGTTGGATTATTTTACACATACTGAGCAAAAGAAATAAAGATAAAATTTAATCATATTTTTTTATTTTTATCCGTTTCAAACTTCACACACTCATTTAATACATCGTTTATTTCAACGCATTCCGTGAAAGTGAACAATTTATTTATTTTAAAATATAAAAAACTTGAGTTCAAGATAAAAGAAATTGTTCTAAATTTGTCTCTCCGACTTTCGATTTAAACTTGTTAAATATTAATTAAGCAGCACCAATCATTATCAAAATGTGGATGCTGCGTTGTCTCTTTGATTTGGTTCAATTAGTATCACAATTAATTTATTTGAATTATTTAGAATCTAATGACGCCATACTTCACACTTTCCCATTCACTTTTTAAATCCTTTGACCTAAAAATAATAATATCAAAGCAATTAAATTAACTTTCTTTCACTTTTCAGTATTTAAGAGAAAAATTAATAATAATCTCATTCTTTATTTAATTTTTTATTTATAGAGTTGTTGCATCTCTCAACCAAAAGGCATAATACATAAAAATGACCTTTAACTTGGCAAAACTTTTTAAATTGGAACTTAAACTTTCATAGTGCACAAATATGACCCTCAACTTGGCAATTCCTGAACAAGTAGGCACAGGATGCTGACGTGGCACAGTGAGTGTATTACACTCGCGGGGGGGCGCGTGAATAGTCTTTTTTTGAACATTTCAACCGAAAAAAATAAGTAATTTGACCCTTTTACCCCTACCACATTTCTATATATATA
>JAOTQR010058486.1:0-48126 GCA_025774065.1 Solanum ossicruentum | reverse complement strand
GCCATTTTACTTTATTCCATCATACTCTAAAGCCAAAAAATAGTCAATCTTTGGCTCCATCCGAGATTGATGGAAAGAGGTTTGATACTATTGAGAAGGTGAAAGTCATAAGAAAAAGGTTGAAATCTGCCCAAAGTCCTCAAAAGTAATATGTGGATGTTATGAGAGGAGAATTAGAGTTTAATGAAGGTTGCTCGGGTGTATTTAAAGGATTCCCTAATGAAAGGAGTGATGTATTTTTGTAAGAAAGGAAAATGAGTCCTATGCACGTGGGACCTTATGAGATAGTAAAGAGAATTATGAAGGTAGCCTATGAATTAGATCTGCCAATGGAATTAGCTATGGTTACCCAATGTTTCATGTTTCCATGCTAAGAAAATGTTTGGATAACCCAAGTTCAATTGTTCCATTGAAAGATATGTCTATTGAGGAATACTTGACTTATGATGAACTGCCAATTGAGATTTTGGATAGGAAAGTGAAGAAATTGAGGAATAAAGAGATTTCATCCATCAAGGTGTTATAGAGGAACCAACAAGTTGAAAGGACTAATTGGGAGGCTAAGGTAGACACAATGAAATTATGTTTGATTCCCACTAATGTGTATCTCTAATTAAGTTGAAAGGAGTACATAATGAGATCTAGTCTTCGAAATTCCCACGAATGTGTATTTCTAATTAAGTTGCATGCATACATGATCATGAAACTACTTATGGATGATATTTGATTCACAAGTTTGATAATTTTATAAAAATGATGATTAAGTTGCACTTTGCATTTATGCTATGATGACGACTATATTCCCACTTTATTCGTGTGTGATTCTGTCTTGTTTAAGAATGAATGATCCCAAGGGGGAGATATTGAAACACCTATATATTTATAGGCTTAGGAAACTAGGAGTTGAGATTTTTGCTGATAGATCATTTACGAGCTATTTTATGGCCCATAGATTTGTTTGTGAGTCATAGGTACTCTCGTGAAAAGTGTCCGTGAAATTAGAAAATTGAAGAAACTCTGAAAGTTGACCTACGTGTTAGCAGATGGACTGTATAAAAAGGCATAACTTGTCAATAGGTCTCGTAAGTGAAGGCCCTAAGGGACCAAAAATTTGTATAAGTCTGGAGTGTTATTACTAAGGGTTCCATGTCCCGTAAGTTTATACATGAGCGGTGTTGCATGTTCATGGGTGAAAAGTTGCAATTCCAATAGCTTAATATTGTGGCAACCGAACTTGTGAGGCAAGATACGAGTCATAAGTTCATCCACATCCCCTAGAAGGGATTTCGTGGACGATGTCGACAATTTTTAATGAAGGGTCTTTTTGACTTTTCCAATCCATCTAAGTCCTAAACTTTGTTGTTTGGCTACTATAACTAGCCTAACTAATTTAACCTCTCCAAAGTCTAATTCCTAACTCATTCAAAACTTTTTATTCCCAAATTGCTCTCAAGGGTTCACAATATTTCTCTCTCTATTTCAAGGGTTCCATTGAACCAAAAGCTTGCAGGTTTGATTAAGGATATCTCAGTTTTTCTTCTTCAAATTCTAAGGACACCACTTGACGTATGTAGGGCTTCATTCAAGGATTAGTTTCATCCATGAAGCTCAATTCAAAACCTTATTTTTTATCAAAATTCATGATGATTTCTTATGGGCTTTTAAGTTATGATTCCTAATTATCACGACCCAAGACTTTGGGCCTAGATGTGATACGGCAAATGGGGATCCCGAAGGAACTCCCCTATAAGCCTCTTAGCATGTAATTACACATCCTTGGTCGTAGAAATAATTATACATCAACGATAGATAGAAAATGGGGAAAATAGGGCTAAGGGACATAGTTGATACCATAAAAACATAGAAAGTCAAAGTATATAATTAACACATCATAATGCTCCAATAATACCGCTAATACGTAGATAGGAGGTGGGGCCAAGACAATCTCCGAGTCACCATCATAGTGAGAGTCAATATACAACATAAATTCAAAGAAACATGTCCTCTGAGTTGAGGATTCATCAACTTGCTTTGAAAGATAGTACTAGCCACATGGAGGAGGAAGATGATCAAGTGGAGCTCTGATTCCTGCATGGTAACATCATATAGCGTAGAGTATGCTTTAGCATATTTGAATTTTCTAAGTTTGTAGGATGCAATGCAACAATAGATAGACAACATAGGAAAAATGCATAATCATAAGCCATGGATAGCATAATAACAATATGACATGTATGGATGATTCTTGAAGTAAAACATGTTTATATAAAACAAATTACATGTGTAGGGAGAGACCATCATCATAGACCAAGGAACTTAGTACTTGGAATCCAAGGTAAACCAATCCTTGGAGGTGTTTGAAGTATCAACCCCTCAACTTGGTTAATGGGTTTACCACCTCCAATCAAGGTTTTGAGGTATCAACCCCTCAACTTGGTTAATGGGTTTACCACATCCCATCAAGGTGTTTGAGGTATCAACCCCTCCACTTGGTTAATGGGTTTACAACCTCCCATCAAGGTGTTTGAGTTATCAATTCCTCAACTTGGTTATGGTCAACTTACAATATTGAAGATACCTTCCTTGAAATCAACACACATATAACCATTCTTTTCATCATCATAAAGTTACTTAGTTCATAGTACATGCAATTGATCATCAATAGATCAAAGTTCAAAATTGGACATTTTATGAAACACTTGGTGGGTGTATAATGATAGTATAAGTTCATGCAATTCAAGAGTGAAATCCTACAAGAAACCTTGAAGTAAATCAACCTACCAATGCTTGGTAAAACCCTCATGTGAAATACATTGAAAACCCCCATCAAATATCAAGAGAGCTTATAGTTCTATAGCTTAAAACATGCATAATCATAACAGGTAAATCATCTCATGGTATAGATTTAAAAATGAGTAATCATGTGTTTTCATTCAAATTTTCAGGAAACCCCAATATAGTGTATAATCATGATCACTAGTGAATAATACCCATAAACAATATAACTTGGAAACATGTAATTTCATAGAAATGGAATATTAGGCTTCATGGATGAAAGGTACCCATGAATGAGACCCACATACCTTAGAGCTTGAGTCTCTTGAAATTGAGTTGGGAAAGATGGAAGCTTGGAATGGAGTCCAAAAATCCAAACTGGTTCATGAGTTTCCTTTAATTTGTATTGGAGTCTTGGTAGAGTCTTTTTAGAAGATTTGAGAGTGTATTCAAGTTGAGAGTAATGATTTTGATCCTTTGGAATAGGATTTAAGTCTTTTGGGGAGGTTAAAATGTCATTGGAAGTCTAAAAGGGTAATTAGAATGAATTAAATTCACGAAAATCCCATTAGTGAACAGGTTTAAAAATTGGCAAAGTGATGCTCCACTAAAGGCCTCATGGATTGTGTGACACTCCACGGGTCGTGAGAAAGGCCCATAAGATGAGACTTTGTCAAAAATTGGAAGTTGGAAAACTCAGCAAAATTAACGTCATCGTCACTTTGTCGAGAGCCCTTCACAGGACATGTAGTGCTACACGATCTGTGTAGTGGTCAGTTAAACCATACTTAGAGAAACAAATATTACTAGGCCACCCCACCCCAAGGTCATAGGCCATCTAACCTGCCATGGCCCGTCAAGGTGCCCGTGGTACTACATTTGTTCAAAACACCTCCCACGCCCAGTCTTCCTCACTAGCACACACTTCATGACTAACCACATGGTCAGTGGCAATCCACATGGCCCATACCACTAGACGTGTCACATATCTTAGACCAAAAATGGTCTCATGCAGCTCAAGGAAGCCCACACACCTCGTCCAAAGCCTCACTACCCGTCTAAGTGCCTGTGTGACATCTCTCCACAGGAGGGTCTCACGAAAACGTCATAACTCCTTCATCTTACGTCGAAATGAGGTGAAATCAAGTGCATTGGAAAGCTTACTCAAAGGTCTTTCATTTGACATGTCATGGACCATCCAGTTCTAAGTGTGCTAATATTATGCTCATTTAAAGATGACCCTTGCATAAACCAATACCTAATACTCAACTTGTAGGGACGTCTTGATGTCTTAGTACTAGGAGTCTACCACGACCCTAGTACACTCTGCTACCTCACCAAATGAGGCTTGAAACATGGATACTTGAGAGCATGGAGGTAAGGGGTATCACAATAACTCTCCCTTTGGAACATTCATCCTCAAATGTCAAAGAAACGTACACAAGGAAAGTAATCATGGAGATTTTGCCCCAACATTGATGCAATAAAGTAAACATTATTTTCAAAAGTATGAACATGAACATAAAAAATCACCATAAAACTGATCAATATAAACATGAATGCATGCTATAACATAAGGGCCAAACCAGCAACATGGTTGATGGAGTACAAACCCCCCAACAAGGTTGATGGGTACAAACCCCCAACATGGTTGGTGGATAGTTGCACCCTACCACCCGTGATGCCAGAGTACAAACCCCATGATAGGTTATCAAGGTATAAACCCCTCGATAGGTTGGTGGATAGTCGCACTATACCACCCATGGTGCCAGAGTACAAACCCCCCGATAGATTATCAAGGTATGAACCCCTTGACATGGTTACCTGGAGCGCAACCCCCGTGTAGGGCATGGTCACATTCCAACACTATAGAGATAATATCATATACATATATTACTCTCATCGTCATATAGTCATCATATACCTACATTTCCACTCATCATCATACATTATATGCATTCCTTACTCTCATCATCTTACCATTATATACACACAATCGTTTCATCATCATTTCATAATCGTATAGCTATCATAGACACACGCATTTCATCATCATTCTATACTCATTTCATCATCATATAACCATCAATATCATACTTGCATTTCACCATTATTTCATCATTATTCTATCATCATTTCATCATCATATAGTAATTCAACTCATAAAACAAGCATTTAACCCTCAACTCCTCAATAAGCCATAATTGGATATTTTATTAAACACTTAGAGGTTGTATAATGCTAGTGTAAAACCATGCAATTCAAGAGTGAAATCATGCTAGAAAATTTAATGTAAACCTTTAATAGATACTTAGTAACACGTCAAGCAACAAACATCAAAACCCTTCATCAAATATTACAATAGATCTTGGTTTCATAGCTCAAAACATAGCAAAACAGTCACACTTTTCATAAACCCCAACATTGTGTGCAGTGATTTTCATAATAAATAAGACCCATGAGTAAATCAACTTTAAATCATGTAAATTTGAGGAAAACGAAGCTTGGGCATCATGGGTGAATGGAACCTATGAAAGAAACCCACATACATTAGCTTTGGAGCTGAACTTGATGAAGATTGGAGATGCAGACTTGAAGCTTGAGAGGAAATCCTTAGATCCGGAGAGGCTTTTGAGACTTGAGTTTAGGAGTAACATATTTCGCTAAGTATTTGGATGAATATTGGGGAAACGTTTAGAACAATATGAGGGTGAAAATGGCTTAAGTATAGGTTTTTCATGTTTGTGAACACTTAGGACCAAGACTTAAAGCATTAGACTGCAAGAAAAATAACTGGGCAGAATTTACACAGGTCCATGTCGGGTCCGCAACACGAACCTATCGGGGAGGCTGAATTTATACATGTCCGCAATGGAGGAATTGCGGTGCCATCACTGACAGACACTGGATAAGCAAAATTGTGAAAATTGAAATTGCTAATAGTTTGCTCTTAAAATCGGGGTTAGACCCATTTTCCACTCAAAATGACCCCCCGAACAAGAATATGAAGTCAGATTTTAGATATCTCGCATGGATTTTGAAATAAATGGAAATTATGATTCCGGATTCTTCCGAGGCACATTTTAGGGTACTTTTGGGGTCGTTTCAATATCTCCCCCTTGGCAACATTCATCCCCGAATGTCAAAGAAACGTACATGAGAAGAGTAACCATGAACAAATCAGCTCCAGCAAGAATGCAACAATACACTTAAAATGCCATCTTCAAAATCTCAACGTAAGTGTAAAATCACTATGAAACCTTTCAATATAATCATGAATTAATGCAAATGACTTAGGGGTAGAAACATAAGGCTTGGAATCATGAAAGGACTTAATGTGTCATCATAAGCTTGAATATAATGAAAGAGATATGGATATTGTTTCTCCATGCCTGCTCTGGCTCCCCGAAAAACACTTTCGACTTGACGACTCTTCTAAAATGCCTTAATGAACACCATATCTTTATCAAGCAACTCCTTCACTAGACCTTCTCATAAATCAACTCATCCATCATACATCCACAACTTCAAGGAGTTCTATAGCACTAAAGTCACCAACACATCCCCTCATCCTAGAAGCATGAAAAATCAAACGAACCATAACCATATCCAACGCAATTCCCATTCGCATGCAACCTCAATCTTCCTCAACACTCATATGAAGACTCACAAACCAAAAACTCAATTAATGGAAGATGATCATCCCAACTACTCATGAACTCCATTATGCAAGCCCTAAGCATATCCTCAAATAATCTCACCAACTCATGAATGCTCAATTTAGCATACTCTTCGACACCATAAGTAGACTTAACCGGTAAAAAGGTGAACCAATTTTGTCACCCTATTAACCACACCCCAAGAAGAATCAAAACCCTTCCTAGTCTCGGGTCATCCAACCATAAAATCCACATTAATCACCTCCCACTTCCAAGTAGGAATTTCTTTGTCTTAGATTAGGCCACCCAACCTTTGATGTTTGTATTTAACTTGTTGACAACTACGACAACCGGGAATAAATTTGGCAATGCCCTTCTTCATGCCCCCTACCAACACACATCTCTCAATCCTTATACACTTGGTTTAACCGAGGTGAATAAAATAAGAAGAATCATGAGCTTTATTAAGGATCTTTTCTACCAAGCCATCATCACAACGTAGACATAACCTACCTTGGTGCCTAAGGGCACCATGTCCCCCTTGGGAGAAAACCTCCACCTTGCCCTCTTTCACCAAGGCCTTTAATTCTAACAAAGAGGGAGATCCCGCTTTGCTCTTACCTCATCAACCAATGAAGATTTAGAACCATCAACAATAATAAAACCACTATGGTCAACCTCTTCCAATCTAACCCTCAACCTAGCGTACTGGTAAACGTACCTAGGCACCTCCTTGCTACCACCATCAACATGAACAAGGCTAACAATAGACACCCTACTCAAAGCATCTGCCACAACACTAGTCTTACCAGGATAAGCATCTGTCTTAAGACAAGATCTCTTTGGGTGAACACAAATTAGAAACTCTAGTAAACGATAACCACACCAACATGCACCTATACAACCAATGAATGTCAAGTGTTCAAAGCGATAGCCCCGGCAGCCAACTCAAGGTCATATATAAGATAATCATTCTCATTCATCTCAAATTATCAAAAAGCATAAACTTCCTCCTAACCATCTTTCATCAATACACAACCCAAACCAATCTGGGAGACATCACAATTCAAAACAAACCCATTCACAAACCTCTGGTGGAAACCCTCTAAGTCTAAGAAACTCATAATACCCAAAGGAGTCAAAGGTCTAGGCCAATTCCTATTCACATACATCTCCTTAAGATCAATCTTAATACAATCCTCTGATGCCACACGACCTAGGGAGGTAACCTTCTTTAACCACATTTCACACTTCACATACTTAGCATACAACTCCTCTTATCCCAAGATTTGCAACACTACCCCCAAATAGTTCACGAGTTCTAAATAAATCCATACTTCACCACTAGTGGCCACCACAAACATAACAAGGTAGGGACTAAAGACCCTATTCATGAAACCCATAAACATAGCCAGTGCATAAGTAAAGCAAACAACTCCAACATACTAAAATGGCTCACTCCTAATCTGGAAGACACTTAGGGATATCACCTACCCTTATCATCACTTGGTAACAAAACCCGAACCAAACATCAAACTTAGCGAAGTGACTAACACATTGTAGTTGACCAAATAGATCGACCATTCTTAACCATCATATTACAACCTTACGGGGTTTATAATAAAAGGAGACACAATATTCAAGTAACCGGACCACATCAAGACCTCCAATCCAACAAACTAAGTTCAACCAAAAATCACAAGACAAGATCCTATGTATTAAGGACATGGGGATTAATAGGTAATTGGAATATGACTCTATGGGCGCTACCATCAAGGAGGCACAACACCAGCATAACTAATCCATCCCAAGCATAGCATCAAAATACACCATACTAAACCCAACAAGTCATAAGGAAAAACCTAATGCAATATGAACATGGAGCAACACCTATGAACTCTCAACAACAATAGGCCCACCAATGAGATAGACACCAAAGAGAGTTAGCGACACACATGAAAGCCACTAGAAACTAAAAGATTAATAAAAGAAATAGTGGCACATCGGCCCATCAACGCAAACACATCAAAGCCATTTCAACATACTGATAGTAACATCGGGCACCACGTCCCCTTCTTGGACCACCCGATCAACATGATCGCCTTGATCAAAAGGTTGACCACCATTACACTTCCTTCGAACATATGGACAGTCCACTAGTTTGTGATCCACATTACCACATCCAAAATAAGCATTGGTCTTCCTCAAGCATAGGCCACCATGGTACTTCCTACACATAGGGAATTTAGTATAAATCATTCCACCATCACTTCTTTTACACTTATTGTGTTTGTGAGGGAAATCCATCATCTTGTGGCTCTCCTCTCCACAACTATAAAAAACATTGGTACCCCTCAAGCATGGGCCATCATGGACTTTACCACATCTTGTCATCTAGAATAAGGCACCACACCACCACCACTTCTACATTTGCGAGTTTGGAACTTCCTCTCACCACGGCCCCTCTTGGCGTCCTTACCTCCCTCTTACCGTTAGAAGTCCCGAGAGCAGTCACTTATTCATCGAGGTGAGTTGCCAATTGTGTCACTGCTTTGGCCTACACCCAAAGAGCATTACAAACCTCTGCACTTATCATATCGGCGTCTAGAGTAGCTTGAGACATATCCTGAAATATAATAGCTAAGGATTAGCAATAAGCCCTATGGGAACTAACTCCATCGCACGACATAGATCATGAAGAAGTGAAACATTTTCTAGAACGCTGCATAGCCTCCTATTCATAGTTGTGGCGTGCTTCACAATCATAAATAAGACTTTAATTGACGCGGCGTGTTGGATACCGAGGACCTAACAACTTAGTGCTCTGATACCAAGTTTTTCATGACCCAAGCCTAGGGCCTAGACGTGATTGTGAATCGGGTATCCAAAGGAACCCCAAACAAGCCTCATAGCATATCATTACACATCCTTGGTCGCAAAAGCAATTAAAACATAACAAGAAGTAGTAAATAGTGATATATGGGACTAAGAGACAATTCCACAATATCAACATCAAAATTCAAAAGGAGTTAAAGCTCGTAAAATAGATACATAACATGTCCAACAACACCTCTACTACATAAATACGAATAGGGGCCAAAACAAGCAACCAGGCTCACCCACAGACAATAGGTAATCCAAATATACAAGACACAGTCTAAACATAAGCTTGAGAGATGATAGATGTTGTCCCCATACTTGAGGACTCACCATAAGCTAACTTGGACAATCCATCCTCGAGGAGAATCAATTGGAGCTTCGGTTATGGAGTATACCATACAACATTTGAATGTACTAAGTAAGTAGGATGCAATGTGATAAAAGATAAGTGACATATTAAAAATACATAAGCATAGGCAATGAGTAACATATAGCAATATGGCATGCATGGGAGATGCTTGTAGTAAATCATACTTATATGTAAAATAATACAAGTGTAGGGAGTGACCACTATTAGTGCAATCCAAGGCCTATCACCCGTTTGGAGAGGTGCATGAGATACGAACCCCTTCATAAGGTTGTTGAGGTACAAACCCCCCAACAGGTTGATTGGTACAAACCCCAACATGGTTGATGGAGTACAAACACCCCATTAAGGTTGATGGGTACAAGCCCCCAAAATGGTTGGTGGATAGTCGCACCCTATCACCCATGGTTCCAGTGTACAAACCCCCTATAATTTATCAAGGTACAAACCCCTCGATAGGTTAATGGATAGTCACACCCTACAAATCGTGGTGCCGGAGTACAAACCTCCCAATAGGTTATCTAGGTACAAACCTGTTGACACGGTTACTCGGCACGCAACCTCCGAGTAGTGCATGGCCATATTCTAACACTATAAAGTTAATATCATATACATACATTACTTTTCATGACACAAGCCTAGGGACTAGACGCAACATAGCGAATGGGAAATCCAAAGGAACCCCAAATAAGCCTCATAGCATATCATTACACATCCTTGGTCGTGAAAGCAATGCAAAAGAATATAAAGTAATAATAAGGGGAAAGGTGCTAAGGGATGGCTTGCAAAACATCATCATCAAGAGACAAAGAGTCAAAGCTTATATCATAGATACAAGACTTGTCCAACAAACACCTATAAATACATAGATAAGAGCGGGCCTAAGACAAGGTAATCAGGCTCATCCTCATAGTCAAAATAGAACACAAAGTAGAGTGTCCCAATACAAGGCAAGGGAAAACATAGACCAAGGCCCCCAAAATGGAGGACTCACCAACTAACTTGAGTAGCACCGAACTACCCACGTGGAGGAGGAGGATTACCATGGGTTTTGGTTCCTACATGGTGATGTCATGTAGGCAAGAGTATGCATTAGTATATTTAAATGAACTAGTATGTAGGATACAATATAATAAGAAATAGGCATCATAAATAAAATGCATGATAATATGCAATAGACATAGCAATATGGCATATATGACCAATGCTAAAGTGAAACATGCTTAAGAAACTCTTACTCGTATAAATATCATATGTGTAGAGTAGACCAAATTAGATTTTCAAAGTACTAATCCCTTTGTAGGTTAGTGATGATGCCACCCCATCACTTAGGTGGTGAAGTACTAACCTTTCACTCGGTTGATGAGTACAAACCCCCAACTCAAATTGTGATAATGTCGCCCCATCACCTAGGTGGTGAAGTACTAACCCTTCCCTCGATTGATAAGTATAAACCCCCATCTCGGTTAGTGATGATGCCCCCTATCATTAGGTGGAGAAGAACTAACACTACCTCAATTAATTAGTACAAACCCCTATCTCGGTTATCCGGGTTCTTAGACCCCCCAGATTGGGCATGGTCTAATGTAACACTTTATATAGCATTTATCACGTACATAAGTTTATTTCATCATCATAACAGCAATCATATCATACCTGATACTTTGGACCTTCAATTGCACAAGAAACCCTAGCTGGACATTTTATCAAAACACTTTGGGTGTGTAATAGAGGTAAAAGACCATGCAATTTAGAGATGAAGTCGTGCAAGAAAATCTGTTGTAAAATAATCAATCAATACCTTACAACACACCTAAGACATTTACATCAAAATCCCTCATCAAATCCAACATTAAATCCACAATTTAGAGCTCAAAACATGCTAAACCAACCATACTTTCATGAACTCAAATAATTGTACAGTAAATTTCTTAACATACAAGACCCACATGTAAAATTGACTTTAGATCATGCAAATTGAGTAAAAAGGATATTAGGGCGCCATGGGTGGAAGAACCCAATCGCTAAAACCTACATAACTTAGCTTTAGAGAAGCTCTTGGTAAAGACTGAAAACGAAGGCTTGAAGCTTGAAGGAAATCCTTAGTTCTGGATGAGGGTTTTGAGGCATGAATTTTGGAGTGAAAATAAGGCTAAGTGTTGTGGGGAGTATTGGAAAATGTTTTGGATGATATAATGGTGTAATTTGGCTGAGCACATAAAAACACATTTGGGAACACTTGGGCCCAACACTTTGAATATTTTGGACGAACTGAAAAAAATACACTGAAATTGGCTGCTGGCGCGTCGCTCCTCCATCCCGCAGATCTCACTGAAAATCTCATTTAAAAA
Organism: Solanum ossicruentum; assembly: GCA_025774065.1. Taxonomy (NCBI): domain Eukaryota; kingdom Viridiplantae; phylum Streptophyta; class Magnoliopsida; order Solanales; family Solanaceae; genus Solanum; species Solanum ossicruentum. The sequence continues at coordinate 36,094 of JAOTQR010058486.1, read as the reverse complement.
TTTATAATTGCTAATCTTTCTCTCTTAAATCAAGGTTACATGTTTTTAACCTAATTTTGACCACTTAATCATGAATATGAAGTCGTATTTTTGAAATAACAAATGGATTTTGAGATATATGAGATTTAAAATTTTGGGCATTTCGAGGCACATTTTTAAGCACTTTTTGGGTCATTTCAATATCTCCCCGTTGGGAACATTCGTCCTCGAATGTAAAATAGACGTACAAGACAAGAATGATCATAAACGACTCAGCCCCAACTAAAATACAACATTACATTTAAAACACCATTTTCAAAATCTCAACATGAGTGTAAAATCATCATGACTTGCCATCTTAAACATGAATGCATATGCATGACATAGGGGCTGAATCATATGGCTTGAAATCACATAGGGGACTTAGAATTAGTACCTTAGGCTTGATTGGATGGAAAAGATAAGGATACCGCTTTTGCATGTTTGCTTCATCCTCCCAAGTAGCACTTTCAATTTGTTGGTTCCTCCAAAGACCTTAACAGATGCCACCTCCTTGTTCCTCAATCTCTTCACTTGCCTATCAAGGATCTGAACCGAAACCTCCTCATAAGTCAAGTTATCCTCAACAATACCCACAACATCAAGATGCACAATAGCATTAGGGTCACCAACACATTTTCTCAACATAGAGACATGAAACACCGGATGAACCAAATTCATTTCCCTAGGAAACTTTAACTCATAAGCTACCTTGCCAACCCTTTTCAAGACCCGTAAGGACCAACATATCTTGGGCTCAACTTTCCCTTTTTACTAAAATGGACCACACCTTTTATTGAAGAAACTTTCAAATAAACACAATCACCTACTTTGAATTCAAGGTCTCTTCTTCTTACATTGGCATAAGATTTCTGATGACTTTGGGGGCCGTCTTCAACCTTTCGCTAATCATCCTAACCTTATTAAGAGCCTTTATAACAAGATCTGGACACAGGAAATCCACTTTTCCAACCTCAAACCAATAACCGCTGATTCACAACGTCTTCTATAAAGAGCCTCAAAAGGAGCCATACCGATACTAGAGTGATAGCTATTGTTGTAGGCAAACTCAATCAAAGGAAGATGGTCATCCTAACTACCCCTCAACTCCAATAGATATTCCCTGAGAATATCTTCAAGGGTTTGAATCTTCCTCTCGGCTTGGCCATCCGTTTGAGGGTGGAAAGCCATACTAAGGTGGACTTTTGTTCCAAGACCCCTTTGGAAAGACCTCTAAAAGTGTGAAGTGAATTGTGAACCATGTCTTATATGATGGGAAAAGGAACACCATGAAACCTCAATAACTCATGGATGTGCAATCGTGCATACTCTTCAGCCCCATATGTGGTCTTAACTGGTAAAAGGTGAGCCAATTTCACCATCCTATCAAACCACCACCCAAATGGAATCAAAACCTTTTCTAGTCTTAGGCAACCCAACAACAAATCCATATTTATCACCTCCTATTTACAAGTGGGAATCTCTATGTCTTGGGATAGGCTATCCGGCCTTTGATGTTCGGCGTTAACCTATTTACAACTATGGCAACCGAAACAAATTTGGCAATATCCCTCTTCACGCCTATCCACCGATACACGTCCTTCAAGTCTTTATACATTTTTGGTGAACCGAGGTGGATAGAGTAAGTAGAATTATGGGCCTCATCAAGAATTTTCTACCTCAAACCATCAGTACACGGTACACACGATCTACATTGGTATCTAAGGGCCCTATCTCCCCCTTGGGAGAAAACCTCTATTTTGCATTCTTCCACCAAGGCCTTCAAATCAAGCAAAGAGGAGTCTAGATCTTGTTTTTCTATCACCTCATCGACCAAAGAAGATTCAGAACCATTAACAATAATACCACCATTACCTATATCTTCTAACCTAATACCCAATCTAGCCAATCTATGCAACTCCCTAGCCATCTCCCTGTCACAACCATCCACATGAGCAGGCTACTTATGGATACCTGACTCAAAGAATCTGCCACCACAATTGCCTTACTCGGATAGTAATGCACACTCATGACATAATCCTTAAGAAGTTCTAGCCACCTTCTTTGTCTCAAGTTGAGATCCTTTTGATGAAGATATATTGGAGACTCTTATGATCAGTGAAGACATCCACGTGCACCCCATACAAATAATGACGCCAAATCTTTAATGCAAACACAACGACGGTAACTATAGATCATGGGTAGGGTAATTCCTTTCATGCACTTTGAATTGTGTAGAAGCATAGGCTATGAGCTTACCATTTTTCAGTAGCACACAACCCAAACCAACACTAGATGTATCACAAAACACAACCAAACCCTCAAGCCCATCCGATGGTGACAATATAGGAGTGGACACATGTCTATCTTTCTATGTTTAGAAACTTCTCTCACATTCATCGGTCCACACAAACTTAACCTTCTTTTGAGTCAATTTGGTCATAGGGGAAGCAATGGAGGAGAACCCATTCACAAATATTCTATAGTAACCCGCAAGGCCCAAGAAGCTCCTAATATCTAACAGGGTCAATGGTCTTGGCCAATTTCTAATTACGTTGTTTTTCTTAGGATCCACTTTTAAACCATCTCCCGATGCCACATGATCCAAGAATGCAACTTCCTTCAACAAAAACTCACACTTGTCATATTCGGCATACAATTTCTCCTCCCTCAATCTTTGCAACACAACCCTCAAATGACTTATGTGCTCCTCTCTATTATGTGTATAGATCAAAATATCATCAATGAACACCACAACCAAGGAATCAAGGTAGGGTTTGAAGACCCTATTCATTAGGTCCATGAAGATGGATGGTGCATTAGTCAACCCAAAAGACATCACAACAAACTCATAATGCCCATATCTAGTCCGGAAAGCCATCTTAGGGATATCACACTCCCTCACTCTCACTTGATGATACCCGGACTGAAGTTCAATCTTAGAGAAAAAGCTAGCCCCTTGCAATTGGTCAAACAAGTCATCAATATTGGAAGAGTATATCTATTCTTTATAGTGACCTTATTGAGTTGTCGGTAGTCAATACACATTCTAAGTGACCCATCCTTCTTCTTTACAAAAAACACCAGTGCACCCTAAGGTGATTATTTAGGTCTAATAAATTCCTTTTTCCAATAAATCATTCAACTGCTCTGTTAACTCTTTCAACTCCATCGGGGCTATACAATAAGGGGGAATGGAAATAGATTGAGAATTGGGAAGGAGATCTATTCCAAAAACTATCTCCCTTTCGGGAGGGACACCGGGGAGGTCATATGGGAAGACATCAAGAAACTTGTTTATAACGGGGACCAACTCGATGGAAGGGACTTTGGATTCCAAATCTTTAACCCTCACAAGATAATAGAAACATCCCCTAGAAATTAACTTATGGACTTTAATGCATGAAGTGAATGTACCCTTGACCACCACATTTTGACTTTCCCGCTCAAGGACGGGTTTATTAGTAAATTGAAACTTGACCCTATGGGTTCTACAATTAGTAAAAGTATAGTAGGCATGTAACAAATCCATCCCAAGAATGACATAAAAGTCTACCATGTCTAATTCAACAAGATCACAAGGCAACAACTTATGCAAAATGCAAATGGGATAATTCCTTAAACTTTCCTAGCAACAATGAAGTTATCAATAGGGGTAGACACTTCATATGACTCATGAAACAACTCAGGGACAACATGGAACATTTTAGCAACAAAAGGGGTAACAAAGGAAAGAGTGGCACCCGGATTAATCAAAGTATACACATCAAAGTCAAAGATTTTCAACAAACTGGTAACAAAATCAGGGACCTCACCAACCCCTTGCCTTCTATGTAGAGCATAAAATCGGTTGTGCCTTGGGGCACCACCTTGAGGACCACCTCCACCCAATGGAACAACATTTTGCACCCCAAACTTTGCCACGGTTTATTGGGCAATCTATCTTTTTGTGACCAAGCTCCCTACAACCAAAACATGCATTAGGACCCTTCAAACATGGGCCATTATGACTCTTCCCACATCTAGGACACACATCAATAGGAGCCACACCCCCAACACCTTGACGTCTAGGGAAGTCATTGGCAAACCCTCTATTAGTAGCATGAGAGGCCCTTAGGCTTGATGAAATCTAGCACCCATTTGGAACTTACCCTCAAAATGGGCCCTCTTGGCCTCATGGTTCCTCTTCTTTCTCAACTTTTCCTCCTTCATTTGCTCGGCATAAGTCATCAACCCAGAAAAGTCCATGTCACCAATAAGAAAGGTGACCGGCATTCTTCACTCACCAAGTCGGAGACCCCCATCACAAATTTACTCATCCTAGCTCTAAGATCAGCTACCAAGTGAGGAGCATACTTTGAAAGTTGATTAAAATTGAGGGCATACTCCATCACACTCATAGCACCTTGTTTTATGTTCATAAACTCACCAACATTGCTTCCCTAAGCTCAAGTTTGAAAAGTCGGTTAAGAAAAGCCAATTTGAACTCCTCCCAAAGCACCACATTACCAACCCCCTTCTCATCCTTCCATTGATAATGCCATATTTGGGCTACCCCTTTGAGTTGGCATGCCTCCAACTCCACTTTTAAATTCGGCCCAACACCCATGATATTCAAGATCTTGTAGACCTCATCAATGAACTCTTACGGGTCTTCATCCACCTTTGACCCATAGAAAACTGGAGGATTCATCCTCAAGAGGTCCTTTACCTTAGCTCCTGAGGTAGTAGCATGACGGGCTTGGGCCCCTTGATTGATTTGGTTGGCCACCACTTGAGCAAGCATAGTGAGAGCATCCCAGATCTCACCATTGGTAGGTTACTCCTTGGGAGTTTAGGCTATTTGTCCTTGAGTATTTGGCATGATCAAGCATAGCAAAGAACAATCATTAAGGGAAACTTTATAGCATAAGGTAGAATGAAGAAGGGAAACATTTCCTATAATATCTCATAGCCTCCTACTCATAGTCATGGCGCGCTTCACAACCATGAATAGGACTCTAATCGACGCGGTGGGTTGCACTCCGAGGATATATCAACCTAGTGCTCTAATAATAAGTTTGCTATAACCCAAGCCTAGGGCCTAGACATGACACGGCAAATAGAGAACCTAAAGGAAACCCAAACAAGCCTCATAGCATATCATTACACATCCTTGGTCATCGAAGCAATATAAAATCCATAAAGTAAGAATAAGGGGCAAAGTTCCTAAGGGATGGCTTACAAAACATCATCATCAAGAGACAAAGAGTCAAAGCCCATATCATAGATACATGACTTGTCCAACAAACACCTCTAAATACATAGATAAGAGTGGGGCTAAGACAAGGTAATCGAGCTCACCCTCATAGTCAAATAGAACCTAAAGTAGAGTGACTCAATACAAGTTAAGGGAAAACATAGACCAATGTCCCGAAATTGAGGAATCAACAACTAACTTGAGTAGCGAGAAACTAACCACGTGGAAGAGGATGATCAACTTGGGCTCTGGTTCCTACATAGTGGTATAATATAGGCAAGAGTATGTGTTAATACGATTGAATGTACTAAGTATGTAGGATGCAATGCAACAAGAAGTAGGCATCATAATCAAAATGCATGACAATAGGCTATAGACATAATATAGCAATATGGCATGTATGACCAATGCTAAAGTGAAACTTGCTTTAGAAACTCTTACTTATATAAGATATCATATGTGTCAAACAGACCAAATTGGATTTCCAAAGTGCAAACCCCTTGGTAGGTTAGTGATGATACCGCCCCATCACTTAGGTAGTGAATTACTGACCCTTCACTCAATTGATGAGTACAAACCCCCAACTCAGTTGGTCATAATGTCGCCCCATCACCTAGGTGGTGAAGTACTAACCCTTCACTCGGTTGATGATTACAAACCCCTATATCGGTTAGTGATGATGTCGCCCCATCACTAGGTGGAGAAGTCGTAACCCTTCCCTCAGTTAATGAGTACAAACCCCATATCAGTTATCTGGGTTCTTAGACCTCCCAAATTAGGCATAGTCTAATGCAATACATTATATAGAATTATCATGTATATAAGCTCATTTCAACATCATAACAAAAATCATATCATATCTCATACTTTTGACCTTCAATTCTACAAGAAACCCTAGCCGAACATTTTATCAAATACTTGGGGGTGTGTAATAGGGGCAAAAGATCATGCAATTTAGAGATGAAGTCATGCAAGAAAATTGTTGTAAAATCATCAATCAATACCTTGCAATACCCCCAAGACATTCACATCAAATTCCCTCATCAATTCTAACATTAGATCCATGATTTAGAGCTTAAAATATGCTAAAATAACCATACTTTCACTAACTCAAATCACTGTGCAGTAAATTTCTTAATATACAAGACCCACATGTAAAATTGACTTTAGATCATGCAAATTGAGTAAAAAGGAGATTGGAGCACCATGGGTGGAAGAACCCAATGGCTAAAACCTACATACCTTAGCTTTGGAGAAGCTCTTGTTGAAGATTGAAAATAGAGGCTTGAAGCTTGAAGGAAAGCTCTCAGTTTCGGATGAGGGTTTTGAGACTTGAATTTTGGAGTGGAAATATGGCTAAGTGTTCTGAAAAGTATTGGAAAATGTTTTTGGATGATATAAGGGTGAAATTTGGCTAAGTATAGATAAAAATACATTTGGAAACACTTGGGCCCAACACTTGGAATATTTGGGACGAACTAAAAAAATACACTGAGATTGGTTGCTGGCACGTCGTGTCTCCATTGCGCAGACTTCACTAAAAGTCGTCACTTAAAAACTTATAATTGCTAATCTTTCACTCATAAATTGAGGTTAGATCCTTTTACACCTAATTTGACCCCCTGATCACGTATATGAAGTCAGATTTTTGAAATAACAAATAGATTTGGAGATATATAGAATTTAAAATTCTGGACATTTCGAGGCACGTTTTCGGACACTTTTTGGAGTAGATTCATTACTCTCATCATCATATAGTCATCATATGCCTACATTTCCACTCACCATCATACATTATATGCATTCCCTACTCTCATCACCTTACCATTATATACACACAATTGTTTCATCATAAATTCATCAACATTTCATCATCATTCTATTCTCATTTCATCATCATATAACCATCATAGATATAAATGTATTTCATCATCATTGTATTCTTATTTCATCATCATATAACCATCATAGACATACATGTATTTCATTATCATTTCATCATCATATAGTCATTTGACTCATAAAATAAGCATTAAGTCCTCAACTTCTCAATGAGCCATAACCAGATATTTTATCAAACACTTAGAATGTGTATAGTGCTAGTGTAAAACCATGCAATTCAAGAGTGAATTCATGCTAGAAAAGTCAATTTAAAACCTTTAATAGATACTTAGTAATGCCCTCAAGCAATAAAAATCAAAACCCTTCATCAAATCTTACAATAAATCTTGGTTTCATAGCTCAAGATATAGCAAAACAGTCACACTTTTAATAAACCCCAACATAGTGTGCAGTGATTTTCATAATAAATAAGACTTATGAGTAAATCAACTTTAAATCATATAAATTTGAGAAAAATGAAGCTTGGACATCATGGGTGAAAGGAACACACGAAAGAAACCCACATACCTTAGCTTTGGAGATAAACTTGATGAAGATTTGAGATGGAGACTTGAAGCTTGAGAGAAAATCCTTAGATCCGTGAAGGGTTTCGATACTTGAGTTTAGGAGTAAAATATTCAGCTAACTGTTTGGATGAGTATTAGGAAAATATTTACAATGATATGAGGGTTAAAAATGGCTTAAGTATAGGTATTTTCATGTTTGGGAACACTTAGGCCCAAACTTAAAGTCTTGGACCGCAAGAAAAATAATTAGGCAGAATTTACACAGGTCCACATTTAGTCAGCAACGCGGACCTATCGTGGAGGCTGAAATTACACATGTCCGCGATGGAAGCGTGTCGCGGTACCATCGCGGACAAACACTAGAAAAGCAAAATTACAAAAATTGAAATTGCTAATTGTTTGCTCTTAAATCGGGGTTATACTCATTCTCCATTCAAAATGACCCGGTGAACAAAAATATGAAGTCAAACATTTTATATCGCGCACGAATTTTGAAATATATGGAAACTATGATTTTGTACACTTCTGAGGCACATTTTCGGGCACTTTTGGGGTCGTTTCACTTCCTCAACCTCAACTTTGTCATCAATACTCTTTTCATGATCCTCATTAACAACCACCGGCATTAAAGGGTTAATTGTACTCTTTCCACTCCTCGTTAGAACTGCCATGTAATGTCCTACATTCTTTGGGTTTTGGGTTGTATTGCTCGGCAAAGTACCCTTTTGGCTTTGAATCAATTGGAGGGACACTTGACCGAATTGTTGTTCTAACGGCTTGATTGCCACTAAATGAGACTCTATTTTTTTGTTGATACTTGAAATGTTAGATTTCATTCCTTTCAAAGTCTCATCTTGGTTCTCTGTTTTCTTCAACAATTTGTCAAACATCTCCTTTATTCTTGAATTGCTAGAACTGGCATAATGATTATGTGGAGGCATATAAGGACCATTTCTATGCCTATCTCTTTGGCCCCACTCGGCGTCTGGCACCCTATCTCTCTCAAGTGGTCAAGTGTACATTCAGCGCATTGTCAAAATGCTCGATGATGGTCGGCCTTAACAGTCGAATGGCAATTCACAGCACAAACTCTCACACATTTGCATAGACTATATAAGCTAATTAGAAAGAACATTGTACATATCATATCAGACATATCATTCTTCTAAGTTATTCATAGAGAGCAGTATATAGAACTTTCCTTCTTTAGAGTACAAGGGTTGATATGGTTTTGAAGCTATGGGGAGAAATATTGGAGTAGATTGGCTGGTGATAATCAACTATTTTCTATTCAATCTTGTTACCCTATGACTACAGCTGCTATATTTGGTATCAAATCTTTATTTTCTAGCATGTACGGCTAAAACCCCCATGTTAGGAGTATGCTATTAATATGGGTTTTTGAATTACATATTGGGTCTTTGATACTTTGTCTTATTGCCAGTTGATTTGAGTGAATTTACATCAATTTCTATGTTTAATCTATAATTTCAAGATTGCAAACTTGGGGTATACTTTAGATCTTTGATTATTGCCTTAGCCGAAATGATTAGAGTGTGGAATGGATGTAATGGCTGGAAACCTATTAGAGTTTTAGTTGAAGTCCAAAGCCATGGATTCAAAGACCAAGGTAATAGGGGTTTTACTGAGACTTCTTAGGCTAAGTGTGTCCTCAACGGTCTGTATATATAATAGTTGAATAATATGAAACACTCATGTATCATGGCGGAACGTGGGTTACAAGCAACCTTGCCTACTCACTCATTACCAAATCGTTTAGTCATATATTTAAACCCAGATGGTAGATTGATTCCCATATTTGCACATCCCCAATATCTTCCCATATTTACTGATTAAATTATTAATTAGATATCATATAGTTTGATTCTTGCTTTCAATTAGTGCAACCCCCCAGATCTTACAATTGCTTAGTCTAACTAACCACTTCTATCCTGGACTACGTTTCTCTATGGGATTCGAACCCAACCTCTTAGTTGGAATATAATGTTGATGACAATCTCCCTACTTCCTTTGAGTAGCGGAGTTTAGCAACATCAAAAATGGTGTTGTTGCCGCAATCAATGAGTTCATAACTGTAGTGTATGTTGAGCTTTGTTTTTATAGTTAGAGTTGTTTGTACTATTTTCATATTGTTTTTGCTATTGAAAAATAGGTGTTTAAATGGAGGATGATGGGAGTGTCCATGGTGAGAATGTTGGAGATGCGAATGATATGCGAGGTGTTAATTAGGTCCAAGTAGGAAGCACAAGTCCTAACTGACTACCCTTGTTGACCAGAGGAGTGAATTACCATGTAACAAGCACTACATTACAACTCTTACAGTGGAAGGGATTATTCAGAGGATTTGGCCACAAGGATCCTCATGAACACCTAAGGAACTGTATTGATGTGTGTCTCCAATTAAATTTTAGGGAAGTGTCTAAGAAGCCATTCAACTGATGTTGTTTCCTATTTCCATCACTAGGGAGGCAGTGAGATCGCTAGTTAAGCTACCTCGTGATTCTATCACTTCATGGGAGGAGTTGCAAAATGCATTCCTTGAAGGATTTTTCCCTCATTTAAAGTTGATAAAGTTGAGAAGAATTATTGAGAACTTCAAATAGAGAGTCGTTGCATGAAACATAGCTTTGATTTTGGATACTCTTACTTCAATGGCCCAACCATGGAGTTCCAAACCATATGATTTTTCAATACATCTACATAAGCCTCAATGCGATTAACAAATAAGTATTTGATCAGTTGGTGAGAGGAGGAATAATGATACAAATGTTCACTAAAGCTTATGACTTCCTAGATTGCATGATGAAGATTAACCGTGCATGGTACACAAAAGATTACATGGTACTAATGTCGCTCAAACAGTACCTCTCACTTTGAGACAATCAAATTGGAGAGCAAATTGGGAAATTGTGTTCCCCTTGATTCACTAACAAACATCACGAATGACACAACCTAAATTAGGGCATTTCATACAGGATGGTAGCTTAGGTTCTTCCAACCCTTGGGCAAAGGCGAGAGTCGAATTTCACTATGGCGCTTGGCCGGCTACCATAGTCTGCCAAACTAACTATTACCCATTGTCCCAGTCAAACTCTCCTTTTTCGGGTTTGATTGTGAAATGCCCTACATGTGCTTCAGAATACCCCATAATCATAATTTCCATGTATCTCAAATTCATTCATGATTTCAAAAATTCAACTTCATATTCTCGATCAGGAAAGCAAAATTGAGTGGAAATAGGTATAACCCAGATTTTACACGACACATAGCGAAAAATAATTTTTGTTAATGTACAATTTCAAGTGGTTGTCCACGCCCTGGCCGCGACGCGCCAGGGGCACGGAGCAGTGTATCTTATACTCTACATCTGGTCCACATCGTGCCAGGGGCGCAAACCAGAGCAATATTTTCCTTACTTTTCTATGTCGGGAAAGGGCATTGGGGTCATATCCCTATGCCCACTTAAACGTGTAATCACCCATACTTAGCCATTTCGAACTCTATAACTCACACAACCCTCTCTCAAACCCCTCTAAGACTCCATACAATTCTCTCATTCAAATATAAGAAATTCAAGCTCAACTTTAGGAATCAAGGATTCATTTCAAGCTCTAAAACCACATCAAGTTCACTTTAACGAATTTAAGGTTTAAGGTATGAAGGTTTCATCCATTGGGTCCTTTGACCCATCACCCCAACCTTCCCTTTTCATGAAAATTGCATTTTTTCAAGTTGTATTACCTATGTCTAAATCTTATCATGGATCATGAATATAAATTATGTTGGGGTTTTATGAAGTATTAATCGATTATGCATGACTAAAAATTTCAAGATTATTTCATGAATTGATTTTGCCTATTAAGACTATGCATGTCTTAAACTATGAAACTATGATCTATTATGAGCTTTTGTGATGGATTTCAAGATACCCTACATGAGGATTTTACAACATATTGGTGGGTAGATTTGCATTGAGTTTACTCATCTTATTTCACTATTGAATTGTATGATTTTGAACAAGTTTCATAAACCCACCATGTGTTTGATAAAAAGACATGACAAGAATTTTGAAGTTATTGATGATCTATTATATTATTTACAAGTCAAGTGACTTAGCGATGATTAAGGGATTTCAAGTATATATTGAATTCATGAAAAGTATCTATGATGTTGCAAGTATCAAGCTGAGCCCTATTTCAAGATCTTTACCTCATGTGAGCCTTTTGTCACTACCCAAGCCTAGGTCCTAGATGTGACATGGCGAATGGAAACCCGAAGGGACCCAAAAAAGCATTTTATCATATCAATCACACATCCTTGCTCACAGAAGTAAACATTGAAAAGAGATATATAAAATAGGATGTGGGACTAGGGGAAGTTTGGAATATAAACAAGGTATAAGAGTCAAGTTCATAAAACAATAACATTATAATATCCAACATACACCTCAAAACTTGGAATGGAGCGGGGGCTAAGACACTTTCTGGGATAACCCTCATAATGCCAAATATTCAACATAAAGAAGTCTTAAAAATAATAAGAGAAAAGTAGATAGTGTACTCGAACTTGAGGACTCACCAAACTTCTCTTTGAAGTACCTCACTAGCCACGTGGAAGATGATCAAAAGGAGATTCGGTCCCTACAGGGTGATATTATGTAGGCATAAAATATGCATTAGTAAGTTTTAATGTACTAAGTATGTAGGATGCAATGCAACAAGACATAAGCCGATTTAGTCAAAATGCATAATTACAGCCAATAGATAAGCATAATCTCAATATGGCATGCATGATCAATGTTTGAAGTAAAAAATATATATGTATCATTCAACTTTTATAGAACATGACACATATATGGGAAGAGACCCCAACCGACAAAGAATAAGACCAAGAGAGCTACAACTTCGAATCCTAATGACTACTCCTCATCGGTAAGAGGTTGTCTACTTGCCAAGGTAAACCATACTTTACCTTACCAAAGCCCATCCAATTTCGGAGAAGTAACCCCCCTTACATGAACCCATACCATTGCGGGGTGGATTTCATGATAAAGTGCACTAAATGGATCCACTAGTATAGCAAGGGTATAACATAACCCTATGCTGGCACATCGTTTGAGGATAGGAGAATGGACCCTTGAAGATAGTCCACGCTAATATCCAATCCATCGGTGCTAAGTCTAATCCCATGTAATACTTGAAATAATCATATCTTTTGTAACTTGTAATGAATATATAATCATAACATGAGTAGCTCTTAAATATACTTGGCCCCTAATAGTGAGTCTAACTTGAAACATGAGAATATATCATGATCATATATGAACCCTTGCTTTAACATGAATGGCTCATAAGAAGTAAAATCTTGGAAATAGGGCTTAACCTCATACTTGAATAATCATATATAATTTCATGAATTCATAACATACTTGATATCCCATATTCATCACAAAGTCACAACTTGTCAAACATGTAATTAACTTGAGAATTCTTGACTTGACATTTCATCGAACACTTGGTGGGCACATATGAGAACATGATTAAATCATGCAAAATGCAAGAGTATAGGCCATCAAATAGTGAAATCAATACATCTTAAAGTCATGTAAATCAGCATACCAACATCATGGTAAAACCCCATCATGGGTAACTTGTCAATCTTATCAAAACTTCACAATAGTTCATAGATTTCATAGCTTGAATCATGTATAGTCTCAATAGACAAAGATCAATCCATAGTATAGCCATAAAATAGATATTCGTGCATAACTAACCATATTTGATAAAACCCCAATGCAAATCATGCTCATATTTCATAATAATAGATACACATAGGTAATACATTTTTAAATCATGCAATTTTCATAAAATAGGAAGATTGGGCTCCATGGGTGAATGGATCCAATGGATGAAACCCACATACCTTAAACTTGGGTTTTCTTGACAGACTTGAAGGAGACTTGAAGCTTGAATGGGGTCGTAGAGATCCAAAATTATGCTTGAGATACCTGAAATTTGATGAAATATTTGGTTAAGTCTTGAAGAAGTTTTTGAGAGGGTCTTGAGTGATGTAGATTCCAAAATTGGCTAAGTATAGATGTTTTCACGCATAAGTGGGAATGGAGCTATGAACCCCAAGTCCCTTGAGCCGAAATGAAAACCCAAGAAAAATAATACACTAGTCCGCGATGCGGACCCATCGCGCAGGCAACTCCAACACTGATTCGCGCCCTTGGCATATCGTGGAAGGGCATGGATGGCTACTAGAAATCAATTTTTTGCAAAAATTGCTTATCACTATAGGTCCTCTAAAATCAGGGTTATACCCATTTCCCACTCAATTTTGCTCCCTAATCAAGAATATGAAGTTAGATTTTCGATATCACACATGAATTTTTAGATATATGGAAATTTCAATTATGGACATTTTCAAAGCACATTTTTAGGGCGCTTTTAGGTCATTTCACTAACTCCCCCTTGGGAATATCATCCCCGTATGTCAATGAAATGTACATAAGACAAGTAATCATGAATATTTCAGTCGGAAATGAATGCAACAAATGCACTTAAACATTATTTTGAAAAATTTTCAACATGAATGTCAAACAATCACTATAAACTTGTCAACATAAACATGGATGCATGCAAAATGACATAAGGGCTGAAACTTAAGACTTGAAATCATATAGGGGACTTAAATTAGTACCTTCGTCTTGAGTAGAGTGGAAGAGATATGGATATTTCCTTCTCATGTCCTCCTCGGATTCCCATGTGGCGCTTTCAACTTAATTGTTGGTTCCTCCAAAGGACCTAGACAAAAGCTCATCTTTGTATCTCAACCTCTTCACTTGTCTATCCAAAATCTTCACTGCGACCTCCTATAAGTCAAATTATCTTGTACAACACCCACTACATCCAAATGCACTATAGCATTAGGGTTACCCATACACCTTCTCAACAAGGACACATGGAAGACCAGATGAACCATGTCCATCTCCATAGGCAATGTCATGCCCAAAGTCTCGTTAGGACCTACTGACACCCATTGTCGATAAGGCTCAGGAGGTATCTATGTGCTTTCTATACATATTATAAGGGATTTCTATAATTGACATGCCTTTACGAAAGTATATAATGATAACAAGCCAAAAGGAAATGCATATGACTAGATCGTTAGGGTCACGGTATTTAAAAGTACGAGACATAACCACACTATAATTTACATAGTCTACAAAGCCTCTAGATAAGGAAAAGTATCTGACAAGGGTTGGTATAGGCCCCGCCTCGACTAACTGTACAATACAAACATATAAGATCTAGACACAAACAAATCCCCAAAGCAACCTGGAGCTTGGTATCAGCAACTGGATGTCTTATACTCCTACTGGGGAGATCTACTAGCACATGTACCTATGGCATGAAATGTAGTTCCCCCGTAAGGGATGTCAGTACGAGATAATGTACTGAATATGTAAGGCAGGAAATATTGTATATGAAGTAACAACTCAAATAAAGCTATGCACTAGTGTAGGATAAGAGACCACCTTTGGTTATACTTTGGAATCATGTACTTTATGTTCTTTATATTACTTTACCTTTACTGTATAATCTGTGCATAGCATGTAATACAAATGGCCAACTGATCAGTGGTAAACTATATCGGGATCGTCCCTGGCTAGGTTCTTTCTTAAACCCTTGTGCTACCACCCGTGATAGAAACTTCCCTGGCTAGGTGACTCTTCCACCCCTCAGGCTACCACCCATCAATAACCAATATACTTTATATTTCAATTACCTTTGAGGTGATTCTTTTGGTGGTCACAATATTGGAGTTGTAGGACTGTAGATGTAACATATGACATGTAGATAATCACACAAGATAATATGACAATGAAAAGAGTATGTTACACAAATAATGAAATGCATATGAGATGAAACAACTCGTGAACTTTATTTAGCAACAAGAACCCATGTAACTTGGTATACTAGCATGTATGCAGATTTGAAGGTGACTATTTATGGAAGCATATGAATAAGTGAAAGAGTGGAGGCATAGTTAATAGTTATGTCGGAGTTGGTAAGTGCCTTTATGTGCTAAGGAAGAACCCAGATTTCATGCCAAGTAATACGACATCGAGTAGCCTTACATACCTCGTTGTACGACCTCCCTATTACCTCAAGATAACCTTCCCTTCCTCCAAATATTTATCTACAACATAGTAGGTGATAAAACTAGCATTATTATCCAATAAATACATCTTGGCAGCCCAATCTTATAAAGAAAACACATACGGGCAGCAAGCTGATAATTATGAACCCGAGCATATTCTTTCAACCTTTCCTCCCCTAATCGTATTTTCTAATACACATTATCATACACACATCATGTGCAGTCTATTTTAGTGCTATAACAGCCTTACAACAGACCACAAATCATAGGACACAACAATTCTATGCAACATACAAATAGGCAGCATAACGTTACGTCCCTTTGTTACATTACGACATTGACGATTCCAAACCTTTACCAACTTCAACCAAACTGTTCCCACAAGATTTATACATACAAATTTGAACTAGTCTCACAATAGTAACAAATCTTTCATTAAGGACGTGAGGCAATAGCCTTCCGTCCAACAGCCTACAAGTTTATTCTAAGAACACAAATGCGATATCATATAAGGATTCACTTTTTTGGACTGTAAAAGTGGTGAAGTAGCCTGGTTATCTTACTATAAAACCAAACTTTGTTAAATACATAAGTATTACTTCATAATAAAGCTAACAAAAAAGAGAAAAACCTCTTAATTAATAAGAAAAGTGTACAAGAATCCTTGGGATATATGCTCTCCAAGATTTCCAGCACATGTGTAACTAGCTTGTTTCTTTGGTTTTTATAAACAAACCACACTAAGTGCATACATAGATAAACCTACCTTTAAACTCAAGGTTTAGAGCTTCTTTAGGGATCCTTGTAAGGTTGTGAAGCTTGTTTTTCACCCCTTTGAAAAAGAGCAAAGAATAACCAAGAAAGCAGATTTTTTTTTGTCCAAGTTGAAATGACTTTAGTGTGCTATTTTTATCCCTTTTCAAAAGCTTTCTTGGCCGAATTACTTTTCATTTCTTAGGAATAATGTATTAAGTTGGTGATTCAGCTTCTTTCTTCTTTCACATGGGCCTGAAAGGGCTCCAAATTGATGGGCCTTTGTTGCCCATTTTTTAGCTTTCTTCTTAATTAATTTGGGTCTAATTTATCAGAGACATTGTGATGTCTTTGGGCCCCTTTTAATATCCTCCCTGGGATAAAAATATAGTCCATTTTGGTGTTAAACCATGGGATAAAGTTACACTCTTAACACGGACTTTATTCATAATCGGACCTGGACAAATTCGACGTCGGGCCTCGTCTTCATTTAGCTAGCAATTTAAGCTAAGCAAGTAGGTGACTCACCTGCTAGCTTCTTAAGTCCTACAAGCATCTCAATCCTATTACTTCATTTCATGATGTGATCTCCTCAATTTGACACCAAACAAGTATACGTTCGACCTTCTTAAGCGTTAGACGCATATATCGCCCATTGACACAGATTCAAGCACTTTTAAAAATTGGCGGTAATTTGATCAAACTATATCATGTTTCATTTGCATAGTACAAGTGCATGTAAAATGTGGAGTCTTACATCCTCCCCCCTTAGGAACATTCGTCCTCGAATGTTAGCACAATTAGATAGCTTAACCAAGTTTAAACCTTTACTTACATAAAAATTTGACAACACCTTAAGTATTCAATCACACATACCTATTAGTGTCCTAATTATACATGTTGTACTTCCTATTTAGCTTCAAATAAGTAAGAGTATTTTGATTTCATCACGTCATCGGCCTCCCGTGTTATTTATTCTGCTTGCTAGTTTCTCCAAAGTACTTTTACTAAAACTATTACTTTATTTCTTAGCTTCTTAACTTGACGATCTAGAATAGCAACAGGTACATCTTCATAAGTGAGATCTTCTGTAACCTGTACATCTTCAATAGGAGTGATAAGAGATGGGTCACCTATGCCCTTTCGAAGCATTGAGACATGAAAAATTGGATGAACCACTGAAAGATCTTGGGGCAGCTCCTGTTTATATGCAACCTACCCAAATCTCTTAATAATCTGATATGGCCCTATGTAATATGGGCTCAGTTTTCCTTTCTTACCAAATGTCATAATCCCTTTCATTGGAGACACCTTTAAAAGTACCCAATCCCCTACTGAGAATTCAAGTCCTTTCCTTCTCCCATCCGCATATGATTTGTCATGACTTTGGGTTGTTTCTAGCTGTTGTTGTATTGTCTTAACCTTTTCCAGGGCTTGTTGTAGAAAAGGATCCTCGAACTGTTTTTCTTTCTCCTCAATTACTAATGAAGATGTTGCTGCATTATGTACAATAACCCCTTCCTTTGGAGTTTCAAGGAGGCGAACTCCAAAACTAGCTAGCTGACGTAGATCCTTAGCCACTCCTTGACTTACCACAGTTTGATCACTAGTATTCATGATTCCCTCATGACTCAGAGCATCGGGTACCATATTTGCCTTCCCTGATGGTATAGTATATCAACATCGTAATCCTTTATTAGCTCTAGCCATCTCCACTGTTTTAAGTTTAGGTCTTTCTTCTTAATGATGTGTTGTAGGCTCTTATGATCAGTATATATGTCAACGTGAACCCTATGCAAATAATGGCATCATATTATCAAAGCAAATACAACTGATGCTAGCTTAAGATCTTGAGTTGGGTAGTTTTTCTCATATGGTCATAGTTTTCTAGATGCATAAGCAAGTACCCTACCTTGTTGTGCCAGTACACATCCTAAGCCAACTCCAGAAGCATCAGAATAGACTGCATACCCCTCGGTGCCTTCTGGAAGTACTAGCACAAGTGCAGAAGTTAGCTTATTTTTCAGCTCCTGGAAGCTCCTTTCACATGCATCATTCCATTGGAACTTCGTCGTCTTATGTGTCAACTTTGTTAGAGGAGCAGAAATAGAAGAAAAACCTTTGAAAAACCTCCGGTAATAACCTGCCAAACCTAGGAAGCTCCGAACTTCCGTGGAAGTTATTGGTCTTGGCCAATATTTCACATCCTCTATCTTTTGTGAATCAACCATTATCCCTCATCAGACATAATATGACCCAAGAATGCCACCAATTTTAGCCAAAATTCACATTTAGAAAACTTGGCATACAATTGTCGATCACGAAGAACCTGTAGCACCTGTCATAAGTGATTTGCGTGGTCCTCTTCTAATCTTGAATATACTCTAGATAGGTCGCGCCTCGACTAATTGTATAATACAGACATATAAGCTCTAGATACAAACAAAGCCCCGAAGTAACCTAGAGCTTGGTATCAGCAACTAGATGTCCTGTACTCCTTCTGGGGAGATCTACTAGCACTTGAACCTGCAGCATGAAATGCAGGTCCCTCATAAGGGACATTAGTACAAGATAATGTACTGAATATGTAAGGCAAAAAATATTGTATATGAAGTAACAACTCAAATGAAGCTATGTACTGGTGTAGGATAAGAGACCACCTTTGGTTATACTTTGGAATCATGTACTTTATGTTCTTTATATTACTTTACCTTTACTGTATAATCTATTCACAACATATAATACAAATGAACAACTGATCAGTGGTAAACTATATCAGGATCGTCCCAGGCTAGGTTCTTCCTTAACCCCTCGGGCTACCATCCGTGATAGGATCGTCCCTGGCTAGGTGATTCTTCCACTCCTCGGGTTACCACCCATCAATAACCAATATATTTTATATTTCAATTACCTTTGAGGTGATTCTTTTGGTGGTCACAATATTGGAGCTGTAGGATTGTAGATGTAACATGTGACATACAGATAATCATACAAGATAATATGACAATGAAAAGAGTACGATACACAAATAATGAAATGCGTATGAGATGAAACAACTCATGAACTTTATTTAGCAACAAGAACCTATGTAACTTGGTATACTAGCATGTATGCAGATTTGAAGGTGACTATGTATGGAATCATATGAAAAAGTGAAACAGTGGAGACACAGTTAATAGTTATGTCAGAGTTTGTAAGTGCCTTTATGTGCCAAGGAAGAATCTAGATTTTATGCCAAGTAATACGACATTGAGTAGCATTACATACCTCGCTGTACGACCTCGCTATTACCTCAAGATAACCTTTCCTTCCTCCAAATATTTATCTACAACATAGTAGGTGATAAAATTAGCATTAGTAGCCAATAAATACATCTTCGCAGCCCAATGTCATAAAGAAAACACACATAGGCAGCAAGCGGATAATTATGAACCCGAGCGTATTCTTTCAACCTTTCCGCCCCTAATCGTACTTTACAAGACATAGTATCATATACACATCATGTAAAGCCTATTTTAGTACTATAACATCCTTACAATAGTCCACAAAGCATAGGACATAACAATTTTATGCAACATACAAATGGGCGGCATAACGTTACGTCCGTTTGTTACATTACGACGTTGACGGTTCTAGACCTTTACCAACTTCAACCAAAATATTCCCACAACATTTATACATAAAAAATAACTAGTTTCAAAATAGTAACAAATCAGTTATTAAGGACATGAGGCAATAGCCTTCCGTCCAACAGCCCACAAGTTCATACTAAGAACATAATTGCGATATCATATAAGGACTCACTTTTGTGGACTATAAAAGTGGTAAAGCAGCCTGGTTATCTTACTATAAAACCAACCTTTGTTAAATAAATAAGTGTTACTACATAATACAGCAAACCAAGAAGACAAAAACTTATTAACTAATAAGCAAAGTGTACAAGAATCTTTGGGATACATGCTGTCCAAGATTTCTAGCATATGTGTAACTAGCTTGTTTCTTTGGTTTTCTTAAACAAACCATACTAAGTGCATACGTAGATTTACTTATCTTTAAACTCAAGGTTTAGAGATTCTTTAGGGATCCTTGTAAGGTTGTGAATCCTGTTTTTACCCCTTTGAAAGAGAGCAAAGAATAACCAAGAAAGCAGATTTTTTTGTCCAAGTTGAAATGACTTTAGTGTGTTGTTTTTATCCCTTGTTAAAAGTTTTTTTTGGCTGACTTACTTTTCATTTCTTAGTCTTAATATATTAAGTTGGTGACGCATCTTCTTGCTCCTTTCACTTGGTCCTCAAGGGGCTCCAAATTAATGGGCATTTGCTGCCCATTTTTCAGGTTTCTTCTTAATTAGGTTGGGCCTAATTTATCAAAGACATTGTGATGTCTTTGGGCCCCTTTTAATATCCTACTTGGGTTGAACATATAGTCCATTCATGATGCTAAAATATGGGCAAAAGTTACACTCTTAACATGGACTTTATTCATAATCGAACTTTCACAAATTCGATGTTGGGCCTCATCTCCGTTTAGCTAGCAATTTAAACTAAGCAAGGGGGTGACTCACCCGCTTGCTTCTTAAGTCCTACAAGCACCTCAATCCTCTTATTTCATTTATGGTCATGATCTCATCACTTTTACACCAAACATGTATATGCTCGACCCTTTTAAGCGTTAGACGCACATATTAGCCATTAACACGAGATTCAAGCACTTTTAAAAATTGGCGCTAATTTGATCAAGCTATATCGTGTTTCATTTGCACAGTACTAGCACATGTAAAATGTGGGGTGTTATAAGGAAACTCCAACTCATATGCAACCTTACCAATCCTCCTCAAAATATTATAAGGACCCACAAACCTTGGACTTAACTTTCCCTTCTTTCTAAGTCGGACCATACCCTTCATAAGTGAGACTTCCAAGTAAATCCAGTCAATAACCTTAAACTCAAGATCTCTTTTCCTCACATCGAAGTAGGACTTTTGTCTACTATGGGCTATTTTCAATCGCTCCCTAATCAACCTCACCTTCTCCAAGGCTTCCATGACCAAATCCAGACCTAGCAAAGCCATTCCCCCCACTTCAAACCACCCAATCAGGGATCTACAATGCCTACCATAAAGAGCTTCAAAAGAAGCCATAGCAATGCCTGAGTGGTAGCTATTGTTGTACGCAAACTCGATGAGTGTAAGATGTTTATCCAGACTACCCTTAAACTTCCAAACACAAGCTCTAAGCATATCCTCAAGAGTTTAGATAGTCCTCTCGGCTTGGCCATCCGTTTGAGGATGAAAAGCCTTGCTAACCTTAACCTTGGTACCAAGACCTCTTCGGAAGGACCTCCAAAAGTGAGAAGTGAATTGAGCACCACGATTAAAAATGATAGACAAGGGCACCCCATGCAATCTAACTAACTCATGTATATACAACTTGGCATAATCTTCGGTGTTATAAGTAGTCTTGACCAGTAGGAAGTGAGCCCACTTTGTCATTCTATCAACCACTACACAAATAGAATCAAAAGTTTTTCTACTCTTAGGCAACCCAACCATAAAATTCATGTTGTCTTCTTCCCACTTCCAAGTAGGAATCTCTATATCATGGGCTTGGCCACCCGGCCTTTGATGTTCGCCTTTTACTTGTTGGAAGTTGTGACATTCGAATATGAACTTGGCAATGTCTCTCTTCATACCACCCTACTAATACACTTCCCTCAAGTCTCTATACATCTTTATAGAACCGGGGTGAATGGAATAGGATGAATTATGGGCCTCCTTCAAGATCAATTCTTTCAAGTCACCCATATTTGGCACACACAATCTACCTTGGTACCTAAGGGCACCATCTTCCCCATGGGAGAAAACCTCCACTTTACCATCTCTCACCAAGGCCTTCAACTCTAGCAAGGCGGGGTCAAGATCTTGTTTTGCCTATACCTTCTCAATTAAGGAAGAGTTAGAACCGTCAACAACCACTACACCACCATTATCAACCTTATCTAACCTAGCCAATTGATGAACCTCTCTAGCCACCTCTTTGCCACCATCATCAACATCAACTAGACTATCCATAGACACCCTACTTAGAGCATCGGCCACAACATTAGCTTTGGAGGGGTGATAATGCACACTCATATCATAATCTTTAAGGAGCTCTAACAACCTTCTATGTCTAAAGTTAAGACCTTTTTAGGTGAACACATATTGGAGACTCTTATGGTCAGTAAAGATATCAACACGAACCATATAAAAGTAATGACGCCAAATTTTCAAAGAAAATACCACGACCACCAATTCAAGATCATTGGTGGGATTATTCTTCTCTTGCACCTTAAGTTTTCTAGAGGCATATGCTATCACTTTACCACTTTGCATCAAAACACACCCCAAACTAATTATTGAGACATTACAATAGATAACAAATCCTTCTAACCCTTCTGGTAAAGCCAAGATAGGAGTGGAGATGAGCTTATGTTTCAAAGTTCGAAAACCCTTTTCAAATTCATCCATCCACAAACATTTTGCCTTCCTTTGTGTCATTTTGCTCATAGGAGAAGTAATAGAAGAGAACCATTCACAAACCTCTAGTAATAACCCACCAACCCAAGAGGCTTCTAATGTCCGATGGAGCCAAAGGTCTAGGCCAAATTCTAATCACCTCTGATTTCTTAGATCCACCTTAATGCCATCATCCAATACTACATGCCCTAGAAAAGAAACCTCTTTCAACCAAAATATACATTTCTCTTTTTTTGCATACAACCTCTCCTCCCTCAAGATCTGCAACACCATCTTCAAGTGATCCACAAGCTCTTCCTTACTATAGGAGTAAATTAAGATATCATCAATAAGAAAACACCACAAAAAAGTCGAGGTAGGGTTTAAAGACCCTTTCCATAAGATCCATAAATATAGTTGATGCATTAGTCAACCCAAAAGACATAACCAAAAAATCAAAGTGCCCATACCTAGTCCAGAAAAATGTTTTGGGAATGTCACACTCCCTCACTTTCACTTGGTGATACCCAGACCAAAGATAAATCTTCGAAAAGAGACTAGCCCCTTAAAGTTGGTCAAAAAGGTCATCATTCCTTGGCAGAGGGTGCTTGTTCTTTATGGTGACTCAGGTGTACAGGCTCTTCTTCCTCTTGGAATTGGTATGATCTAGAATAGCCATAAACATTCGTTAGGGAAAATCCTTACCTTAATTTCTATAGCACGACATAGATCATGAAGAAAGAAAACATTTCCTAAAATATCTCATAGCCTCTTACTCAGACTTATGGTGTACTTCACAACCATGAACAAGATTCTAATCTATGCGGTGTATTAGATTTCATGGACCATTAATAACCTAGTACTCTAATACCAAGTTTGTCATGACCCAAGCCTAGGGCCTAATATGGCACGGAAAATGGGAACCTGAAGGGACCCAAACAAGCCTTTTAGAATATCAATCACATATCCTTGGTCACGGAAGTAAAGCAAACATTAACAAGAGATATATAAAATGGGAAGTGGGACTACGGTAAGTATTGAATATAAACAAGTCATAAGAGTAACACAATAACATCATAATATCCAAAAAATACCTCTAAACTTGGAATGGAGCAGGGGCCGAGACACTTTTAGGGCTCACCCTCAAAAGGTCAAATATTCAACATAAAGAAGTCTTAGAAATAACAAGAGAAACATAGATAGTTTCTTTGAACTTGAGGACTCACCAAACTTGTCTTTGAAGTATCTTATTAGCCACGTGGAGGATGATCAAGAGGAGCTTCAGTCCCTATATGATGATATCATGTAGGCATAAAGTATGTTTTAGTACATTTGAATGTACTAAGCATGTAGGATACAATGCAACAAGACATAAGTTGATGTAGTCAAAATGCATAGTAATTGGCAATAGATAAGCATAATCTCAATATGGAATGCATGATCAATGCTTGAAGTAAAGCATGTTTATGAATCATTCAACTTGCATAGAACATGACACATATGTGGGAAGTGACCTCAATTGACAAATAATAAGAGTAAGCAAGCTAAAACTTGGAATCCCAATGATTACCCCTCATCGATAAAGAGGTGGTATACTTTCCAACGTAAACCATACTTCACATTATGGGAGCCCAAGCCATTTCGAAGAAGTAATCCCCATTACAGGAACCCATCCCATTTCAGGGTGATTTCATAATAAAGTGCACTAAATGGATACGCTAGTATAGCAAGGGTATAACATAATCCTATATTGGCACATAGTTTGAGTAAAGGAGTATGGACCCTTGAAGATAGTCCACGCTGACATCCAATCCCACTACAAGAAAACTACTCAAGCAAGAATCTGGTCCCCAAAGAAAGAATCCGGTCCCCAAAGCTCAATAGCAACCAGAAAAACTAGTCTCTAAAACCGCCATCGCGAAGGCCATTAGAGACCAGTTTATGAACTGGTTGCTAATGCCTTTTTACGACCAGTTGAAACTGGTCCTTAAATAGATATTGGGGACCATATTTCTGGTACCTAATCATGGATTTAGTGACTAGTAATTTGGTCTTTAATTACATTTTCAGACCAGTTTAAACATGGTCTCTAAATTATTTATAAGACTAGTTTAAAACCGGTCCTTAAATCATTTGCGACTGGATTTGTTATTGGCCTGCAAATCATTTTGTGACCAGTTTTAGGCTGGTCCATAAATGATTCTACAGCAGTGTAAGTTGGTATACAAATTATTTCATAATCGTATCATATTTTCTACTCAAAGATACTCAATTAATATTCAATTCACATGTACAAAAATGGTAATAGAAATAAAGTTGATATATATATATATATATATATAGATAGACAGATAGATAGATAGACAGATATAGAATAGTAATTACAAAAAGTGGACAACATCTCAGTAATATCTATACATCATATAAGCTGATGTTGTGTTCATAAATCCTTAGCAAAATATCACATATATCCCAAAATTATAGTCTAATGTTGTCATAACATTTCTAGCAAAATATTGTCAGTCTTTAAGTTGTCAAAAATCTGCTTCTTGTAAACTTCTGCATCCAAAATCTGTAAAAGAAATAAAATTTTTATTCTGAAAACGAATAAAAATAAACTAGAAGAAATATTAAAACAAATAGCCACTTCTAAATGTTGTTTGCAAAAATTACTACATGACTACATAAAGTTAACAATATATTATTATAAAACATTTAAGTTAGTGCAAGCTATTGCGGATGCCCTTTTCAACTTACCTTTAATAGAAAGCCTTGGCAGTCCTTTAGTCCAGTTGCCTCAACTAACTAATAGATTGCCTAGAGAGAAGCCTCTTCCAAGGTCCAAACCACCAACAAAATGGAAATTATTTGCCCAGATGAAAGATATTAAAAAAATGTAAGAAAGACAAGGTAGTGTTTGATGAACAAACTGGTTTATGGAAGCACAAACATGGCTATTATTGCATAAAAGATGACAAAGATGTGTCAATCATTGAAACCAAGGCAAATGATGAGTCTGGTCAAGATCATTTTGCTAAGAGACGAGAAGAAAGAAAGAAAAGAGTATTGATATAGCAATTTGAAGGCAGCTACAAAAGCTAGTGCCTTGTTAAGTCATATTCAGCTTGCTTCCATAGCCCTATTTGTAATAGAAACACAAGTTGCACTAAGAAAAATTGGCAAGGATGAATTCGGGAATGTTGTTGGAATGGTAGCAAATGCAACAGCTAGTGGTAGAAAATTTGACAAGAAGTTTCCTGGTGTAAAGCCCCCAAAACATGTCAAGAAGTATCAAAAATTCTTAGCAGTTGTGGAAGGATCAGAAATGGGATCCTTAGAGAGACAACAAACTGAAAAGGTTCTAAACAAATTCATGGTCAAGAATTCCTATGAGATACTCAATGTGCAAAAGATCGTAAACATGTAAAATGCAAAAAAAGACAAGAAAAGAAAGAGCCAAGGAGGGAAGTTATCGTCAACTAAGCAAAGATATACAGGAAAAAGTTTCAACATTCTTTGTTACCTATTTTGTGTTTCGGTATGTCATAAGTATTCCACAACAGGCTCCTTGAAATTATCCCCTTTATAAAATTATCAACTAGATTGTCAAGAGTCATTTATCAGACATCAATTTCTCACTATGAAATCTTTTTCCATGCAATTAAATAAATAATTTTCATAGAGAAATTGGAGTAATCATAGAAAAATCAATTAATTCTAGCTTCCTCAACACGTTAAGACCCTATTATCCCCTTCCCAATCCCCCAACCCCCCTCTTTACTTTCACTTTTATTAAATAAGTACTACATTTTAGCTCATCTCTTTCTAGTTAATGTTATATCATCAACTCCAGCAAGGTCAAAAATGAAAATCCATCAATATTCCAAAACAAAAAAACTAATCTCAACTAAACACATACAGAAGAAATCAACATCCTTAGATTTATTCAAATTCCTATACAACCCCCAATATAATTCAGAAACTATACAATATTCAGCAAAATTAAAATAAGAGGAATATACATATATGTACGTCATGTAGGCATGCGAAGTAAATTGATCTTTAGGTAAAATTTTACTCACATGTATATGTCTATATGTAGACATGTAGACATATACTCCAAAAGACAACACATATGAAAACAACCAAGAACTAATAGCTTTTCCGCACACAACCAACAAAATAAATTGATCTTTAGGTAAACTTTTACTCATATGATATTGTCAAGAATCTAAATAGTCATTCTCCTAATCGTGGACTGAAAGTTGGACAGCAGTGTATTATGCTAAATAAATTCTTTGAATAGCTTCAGTTCTTTCATCTAATTTTCAAAGGTAGACATACGATTCTTCAAAGATTGATTTTCCATTCGAGTTGAACGTAGCTCAGCCAAAAATTCTGCTTTTGAGGAAGTCTCACCTTTCAAGTCTTTCGCTTTGCCTCCACCTCCAAAGCCAAATACATGGATATGCAAAACATTTTTCTAAAATTTCTATTGTAGGAAGTAATGGTTCCGACTGCACCAATTCTTGAATTTGAGCCTACAAAGTGTACGAAGAGATTTTTGTTAGATTCCATTATATGTAGAAGTAAAGAACATATTTAATTAATTAATTGTACATGTTTATCGATTGTTTCAGAATCAACAAGTATATTCTTCTTCCTGCGAGTGTCAAAGAAAATAATTCCCAAATTTGGTGGTTTGCCATCTTTTCCACCCTGTACATAAATTTAAACAATAATGTCTCGTCAATATTAAGAAAAAGAATAAATTTGATGATAACACCTTTTGATAAATGATCTCTCTAATTGGCTTGCTACCAATATGATGAAGCATATTCAACTTCGATCTATTTATAGCGTCCCTGTTGCTTCTCACCTATATTTAGGTAATAACATTAAATTCAAACATTACAAATAAATTATCAAATAAAATATCATATAATTAAATAAAATCTCACACATAGGAATTGTGTCAAACTTGAAAACTTTTTGAAGAAAAATGCTCCTTTACCAACCATTTCCATTGCTTCTTGTCTACCCCTTTACGTATATTTTTAAGATCCTCTTGAGTTGTCTTATCCTTCACATAGTTTGTATGTAATTGTCCTCTCCATTTGTTCCACAACTATCTCAAGGACCTCTAAAATCGCATCACCTAAATCTAGAACTAATGGAAGAGATAGAAACGTAACATCTTCCATCAAATTTAAGTAGATCAAGAAAGAAAATTGTATGATTTCTACATAGAAACAATATTTCACTTTATTTAGTCTTATTTAGGATGATTGGGAAGGATTTTAGATATATCTTAGTTAGTTCACTTGAACTTGCTTTTGTTGTTCTACTTGCAATCTGCCAACTGTACTTAGGAACGCCCCTATAGTAGACTCTATACACTCAGTGATTTCTTTCACTTGAGCTTTACCTAAGGAATTTGATGTGGGAATGATACAACAACATTGGATCCGAGGCTTCAATTGAGTAGTAGTAAGAGAACACAGTGAGGAAGTTATGAATAGTCCACTCATTTCAGATTTGATTGATTGATTTTCTAATCGAATTATCTTTCTTGTGGTCTGCTGCTATGCACACAACAGGTACGTAGAATGTTATGCCAATTAAGGGAATAGCATCACATAACCATTGTACTGCTAGAGTCTTAGACATACCTTTTGAAGCAATAACAGGACTCTCATCGTCCCCTCTCTTTAAAATGGGTAACATTGGTTAGCTTTATCAGAGGAGGTTCGATAATGGAACGTGTGTTATAAACTACTAAAAAAAGAATACCTAGCTTAACAAAGTAAATGGAATCAGAAGTTGAAAAGCTTTATACACAGATGACTAATTGAGCAATAACTCATTGTTTAAAATAGGGACAAAAATAGAGCCAAGTGATCGAGAAACTTAAATTGACAAGGGACCTCGGGGTGCAATCATTCCAAGAAGCTACTTGGTTTCAGAGTAAAAGAGCTAGGTGGAAGTCGAAACAGTTACAATATGAATATCGGACACGTCAAGCAAAAGGAGAAACCACTCCTTCAATTGTCTATTTTTCCTTTTATTAGGGGGTACAAAGAGTTTATTTATACTGAATTAAATGGTTGGCTACAAAATAGTAAGCTCTTACTTCCTTTGTTACCTCAAGATACCAAGAATACTACTAGAGCATAAAGTATAAAAGACAGTCAGCAGAAAATAATTAGTACCAAGAATACCCCTAGAGCAGGTTATCAAGAGGTTATTTGGACCACTAAAAAGGCAATAAAACCTTTGCAATAGTAGAGCACAAGCCAAACAATGAAAATAATCGTTGAATTTATGCAAATATCCCTAACTTAGGGTCAACAGAGAGCTCAACTCTCTTTTCTATATAAGGAACAATATGGGAGAAATAATTTAAAATTAAAATAGAAAGAAACTCAATAATTAACCATGAATAGTAAGAAAAAAGCAACACAAGAAGACATCAGAACAATTTATCCAATACCTTGACTGTAGTCCGCATGTGATTTAACTTTTCTTCCTTAATGTGACTCCATGATGATGCTCCCAAGGGACACAGATTACAATCATGAACTATTTTTCCCAAGTGTCTTGAGAAAAGATTGCTATTATTTCCAATGGTTTGATTATTGTAAAATGTTACTTTTAGCTTTTTTCAGGCTTCAAGTGATGCAACTTGTTTGCACTTGTTACTTCCTCGAACCTTTTTATCTTTTTCAATAGCACATGAACCTGCATTTACTTAATTATTAATGTAGAGAACATCGTACAAATGATAAAAGTTTAATCAAATAGATTTGTTAAAAGAAATAATACTTGTTTAAACTATTTTGCTGGACTGTTTGACTTGGTCAGCAGGAACATTTGGAATGTCAATTTGCTCTATTTCTTTCTCATGAACCAAAGGAGGATTCTTTGTTGTTTGTAATTCTTGAAAGACACCTAGTGCAATAAATCATATCAATCAAAATATTGAAACTAAATAAAATTCAATTCTTAAAAAAAAAAATTGAGAAACCATACTTGTTTCAAATGATTGGGTTGACTTTGTAACATCACCAGGAGAAATAAAATTTTGAACATCAGTTTGCATATGCTCTTTCTCACGAACCAAAAAAGTTTCTTTCATTGTCTCCAATCCTTGAGAAATAGGTTGTGTGGTGGATCTTAAACTATTAAGAGGTCTTAACAAACCTTGACAAGCATCACGAGCATTTTGGTTGAAGAATCGCTTCTCATTTTCAAAATCTTCAAAGGAAGGCACAGATATAAGCCCTGACACATTTCTTTAAGCACCTAGTGAAAGAAATTACATCAATAAAATACAAGTAGTAAATTAAACCCAATTCAAAATATAACATACTATATATCATACTTGGGGAATTCGCTTGGATGTATATGAAAAAGATAGAATATGCCCTTTCTCAAGACCCAAGGGATTTTTGTTTGTTGTTCTCACTTCTTGAACATTAGTCATAGATCTTAGACATCGTCCTCATCCCTTTGCTACAATACCTAGCGTAAGAAAATTATATTAATAAGAAAATTAGCATAAAATTCAGTTGTACAAATTGAAAACACAATAACATTAAAAAATCATATCCGTTTAAGGAGATTGAGAAAATGGAATATCAGTTCTAGACACTCCTAAGGACCACATAGATCTTAGCCCTCTTCCTCATCCCTTCCTATTAGCTCCTGGTGCAACAAATGCATATTTAGAAGTAGATTTCACCTTAGATGCCACCTCATTTTCATCCTTTAACGGTTTCATATTAAACCTGCAACAAAATTAGGACAATATATAAAAATAATATATAACCAAAAATACTAAAAAATACAAAATAATAAATTGATAAAAAAAATATGTATCAAAATGTATAATAACGAAGATTCTAAAGCATATAGAGATGCTTCACCTTAGTCGTTTCATTTTCTTTTTTTGTATAGAATTTTTTAAATCTGTAACATCATTGTCTATTTGTTGCACAAGTTCATAAGTATCACGATTTTGTATCTTTCGTGCTATGCACCAACCCTTATTGGAATTATCATTAACATAAAATACTTGAGATACTTGATTCGCTAATACAAAAGGCTTATTTGCTTTCAAATATCGTCCCCAATTTACACTCACAGTTCCATACTCATCAGTTTTCACTCTTTTTATCTTGTCATACACATCAAAACAGTTACATTCGAACAAAACCACTCTTCTACTCAAGAATTGTAATTCAACAACATTTGTTAAAACTCCATAATAATCAATGTTCTTACTATGTTTATCAGTCTCATCCACAACCACCATGCCAGAATTTTGAGTCCTTAAATTTTTATAATAATCTTCTATGTGAAATCTATATCCATTGACAATATAACCATTATAATGCAATACATATTGGGTAGGACCAAATGAAAGTGTAAGCAGATCTTCCATCATTCAACTATCATATTCTTTATGCAATTATGCAACCTATCAACAAGACAAAGTTGACTATTTTAACTAAGTCTAATATTAGATTTTAAATTTGATGTGTATAGATTACTCACCCTATCTTGAAACCACTCGATAAATTGTCTATTCCATTCATCATCAAAAAAATATTGAGAAGCATCTACATGAATTTGTGCAAACTCTCTACAAATTTAAATTGAACCATATATATTGAAATGAGACACAATCCTAAATAAATAAAAAGTTGAAGTATGTATGATATGAAATTAAAATCATACTCTAGAAATAGTAGAACTTCATCACAATTCTTTAGTATGTATATATGTGCTTGCTCCAAATCATTTGAATCAAGATCACATTGTTTTGGAGACCCTAATGCTCTTCAAGATTTGTAAAATAGAGATAAATGTCCATCAGATTGTTACTGTAGCATTATCACCAGATGTGACCATTGATCAACTATTTGATGTTCCTATGTGTATCCTCGCCCCGCTAGCTTTTTTATTCTTGATTTGATAGGGAAAAGGATTAGTCTTTAAACGATCAGTCTTTATATGTTTAACATAGTCGTCTTCTATCTTCTATCTTTCCTTTGCTTTTTTATCCATACAAGCAGGAAGGCAATGATGAACCGAAGCGAATTGAATGATTGGTGAGATTCAATTCCGTCTTGGCAAACTCGTGGGAGTGTATCATAGATATTTCCAAACGCTTCAAGCGTGGGTTAAGTGAGCGCCACTATCATAATTTTGTTCTGGCTTATTGAACTTTGTATCATTGTTATGCAAGTACCTTGAACATAAATTCATACATTCATTTGCAAGGTAACCCTCTGCTATACAACCTTCTAGTCAAACCCTATTACGAATGAGTGTTTTCAAGAATATAACTATCGTTCTATGGGATACATCCATCGATACTGAACAGGTACAACAAGCTTAGCTTCATTTTCTAAGTGAATAGACAAGTATACCATGACATCAAAAAATGAAGGAGGGAATACCTTTTCTAACTTGTAAAGATTAATAGGAATTTGAGCTTCAATTTGCTCCAAGTCATCAGACCTTAATACCTTGGCTCCAAGCATATTAAATATAAAGGCAACTCAATAAGTGGTTCACACACTGCTTTGGATAACATACCATGTACTGCAAGAGGGAGAAAATATTGTAGAAGAACATGACAATCATGACTCTTTAGGCCAGAAATATTGTGATCTTTTAAATTAACACATTGAGAAATATTGGAGGAAAATCCATCCACCACCTTTAAATTCTTCAAAAAAAGACATAAATTGTGCTTTTTTTATTGAGATAATGTGTAACATGCCATTGGAATTTCATATTTTTCATATTTTCTTATTGGATGCAACTCGGACCTAATATTCATTTCTTGCAAATCTAGCCGAGTGTGGATGATTTCCTTGGTCTTTCCTTTGACATTCATAATTGTCCCCAAAATGCTATCACATATATTTTTCTCAATATACATAACATCCAAATCATATCGCAATTAAAGAGACTTCCAATATGGAAGATCAAAAAAGATACTCTTCTTATTCCAATTATTTTTTCGACCACCATGTGATATTTTGACACTTTTTTTGGATCCTTTGTTAATTGTAAACTTTTCAAATTTTGAACTTGTTCAAGTAACTCAATATTAGAACGCTTTTTTGGTGGAAAAGTTTTCTCTTTTTTTGCCATCAAATGAATTTTATCATTCTTCCATTTGTGATTAAGAGGAAGATAACGCCGATGATCCATAAAACATTGTTTCTTACAATTGGTCAATCTACTTGAGGAAGTGTCTTTGTTGCTATAAGGGCATACCAATTTTCCTTTTGTACTCCATCCAGATAACTTTCCATATGTTGGAAAGTCATTGATAGTCCATAACAAAGAAGTATGTTACTAAAAGTTTTGCCCGAATGATGCATCAAAGGTCTCAATCCGACCTCTTATAACCTTCTTCAGTTCCTCTATCAAGGGTTGAAGATAAACATCTATTGCATCTCCTGGACCATCTAGACTGGGAATAAGCATGGACATAATAAAATTTTCCTATTTCATACACAATTGAGGTGGTAAATTATAAGGAATAAGTACCACAGGCCAAATGCTATATGAGGTTTTTGAGGATTGAAATGGCTGAAAACCATCAGTCGCAAGTCCAATTCAAATATTACGAGAGTCAGTCGCAAATGAAGGATAAAGCTCATCAAAATATTTCCATGCTATTGAATCAGCTAGATGCCTTGCTGCACCATCATCAAATCTTTCATCATGATGTCATGTCATTAGAGAAGATGCCTTTGAAGACATAAACAACCTTTGAAGCCTAGGTTTCAATGCAAAGTAGCGTAAAGTCTTTACTGCTATCTTTTTACCCTTTTTATGCTTTTCTTCCCCACTATGTTTATTAATTTTCCATCTTTAAGCACCACAAACTTAACAAGAATCAAGTAACTTATCCTCCTTCCAATATAACATGCAATCATTTCGTCAATCTTCAATTTTTTCGTAGGAAAGCCCAAGGTTCTTAATTACCTTCTTTTCCCCATGATATGAATTTGGCAAATTGGCTCCATAAGGCAACAACTTATCTTTTAACATTTTTAACAACATCGTAAACGACTCACTACTTCAATGACCCATACTTTTTATGTGAAGCAATTTGATCAAAGTTGAAAGCTTTGAAAATTTTGAACCTTCATACAGTGGCTTCTCGAAATGTCCCAATAGGCTATAAAATTTTTGCGCTTCCATATTTGGTTCCTCTTCAAGAGAATCATCATTAGAAATATTTGCATTATTTTCATAATGATTATGATAGATATCTCTCAAAATTTCTCGTATTTCATCCTAGCGTTCACAATCATTGACTTCATTATGACATCTTCACATTCTGATTATGGCTCACCTAAGACTTCTCCATGATGATACCAAATGGTATAATTTTAAATTATTCCATATACTAGAAAATGTGTTTCAACTGTCTCACGTGTTCCTAATGTTGTATTACAATATTTGATACATGGACATCTTATTTCATATAATTCTCCTATTTTTTGAAAAGCATAATTCAAAAATTTTTGTACACCGGCTAAGTAGGCTTCATTAAGTCGGTCATGAATAAGTTGCATCCATGGCTTACTTGGTGCATTAACCTTGGATTAAATAAAAGTTAAAATAATATAATTTTTTAGAATAACAAATTAACTAAGAGGCACATAACTTTTTATTAAATATGTCAACTAATCTTAATGATTCATAATAAACAAGTAAAATGGACTACTAATATTGAACTTTTTCATTGAAGTTGTGCTACTACAATAAAACTAAGTGGACTTGACATATGTAGTAATCTAAATCTAAAAGTGAGCTTCAAATAAATATAGCATTATAGTCCAGATAAACATAGCATTATCTCTAGGAAGTATGTATTAATTATTAAATCACCTGAAAGTTTCTTCCCTGAAAGGTGTCCACATATTTCCTTGCTAGACAACAGTTAACTTTTTAACCCCTAAAACTTCAATATCATAGGGAAACATTAAATACTCAAAAAGGGTCAATGTCATAAGGCATAAAGGCATGGGCATATACCAGATCACACCAAGGCGAAGTATTCATGTATTTTTGACTACTTCTTTTTGAATTTCCAAATGTACAGACAATGTAAGTCACAAAATGTTGATACTTTAAAACACAATAGTTCCAAACTTACTGCTTTAACTAAGGAAACAAGGCATTCTCTGTCGTGAAGGTTTAACATTGGATGGTACTCTTATTCTGTAAAAGTCATCACCTTCCAAGAGTTTTTGCATCAAATAAAATTCACAAATCACGAGTCAAAAATACAATAAAGGCATTATGATTGTAAGAATGAAAAATTCAATTACTTTGAAACCCTTCTTTTCTGTTCCAGTAAAAGCATTTGTGGAGAACCAAACTTTGTCAATGTTTGCATCTCATGAAATACATGAACTAAAATTACAGATTCTGATGGTAAAAATACCCAATCAGATCATCATTTAGTAGGAAATAAATTGTAGTGACTAAGAAAAATTGACACTTCAAGCAACTTATAACAAAATTTTGGCAAGAAAAATGATCAAATAAACTCTCCAATGTCTCCTCTTTTACCCTTAAGACCCTAGTTTTACGGCCAATACTAGCTTTACAGCCAATACTATCATTTTTAGTCATAAACTAAAGGAATTAGTATCTTCAAGAGTCTAATAACAAAATATTCAATCCTCCAGAAAAATGATTTACTAGAAAAGAAGAAGAAAGAGATGAATCAGATAAAGAAGGAAGAAATTTACCAATGGTAGATGAAAATTTTAGCTACCCTTTCATGATTTCTTCTATGAATTTAGGAAATTTTGCTAAGAAATTTTTTTATGCTTGATCCTGCGCTACAGATTGTTGATGATGCGCTACACAAATGTTTTATGTTGTGCTACACAGATTGTTGATACTACACTACAGATGGGGACTAGCTAATGTATTCTACTTTAG
>JAOTQR010058475.1:0-14073 GCA_025774065.1 Solanum ossicruentum | reverse complement strand
GGAACAAAACCGTGAGGGGTCGCCATGTGGTGCGTCGCCCAAAGCGGACAATATATGCATGTGTCGGGTACCAGTTCTGCTGCGTAGCTCTGACCTTGTATACGCGTTTTCCCGGGCTTGCCTGGGAGAAACAAAATCGTGCGGCCCTGTGGGGCCAGAGCGGACAATATATGCACGTGTGGGGTTGGGTCATGACATTAACTCACAGGAAGGCCAAGTTTGCATGGTCAAATGGGTATGGGAGGATTTTTCAGGAATTGAAAGATCGAGTTACATCGGCTCTTGTTTTGACTTTATCAGATGACTTAGATAGGTTGGTTGTGTGTTGAGATACTTCTCGAATTGGGTTGGATTGTGTACTTATACGACAAGGTAAGGTGGTAGCTTGTGCGTTAAGGGAATTGAAGGTGCATGAGCAAAATTACTCGACTCATGATCTTGAGTTAGCGACTGAGATATTGGCTTTGAAATTTGGAGATGTTATTTGTATGGGGTGCATGTTGATGTTTTTGCCAACCATAAGAATTTGCAATATGTCTTCACTTAAAGAGATCTTAACTTGAGGCAAAAGTGATGGTTTGAACTTCTTAAGGACTATGACATGAGTGTATAATATCATCCTGGCAAAAAGAATGTAGTAGCCGACACTCTTAGTAGGTTATCTATGGGAAGTGTGGCTCATGTTGAGGAACGGAAGGGGGAGTTGGCTAACGGTATTCACCCTTTGGCTAGATTGTGTGTTAGGTTAGTGACTCTAATGATGATGGTATCCATGTACAAAATAGGGCCAAATCTTTTGTGGTCATTGATGTTAAGGCTAAGCAAGACTTAGACCCATCATTGGTGGTATTGAAGAGGCTGGTTGTCGGAAATAAGATAGAGCTTTCCTCCCAAGGGGGAGATAGTCTCGGTACCAAAATCGATTGTGTTTTTCAAACGTTGATGGTCTTAAGGAGATGATCATCAGTAAAGCGCATAACTCTCATTGTTCTATTCACTGAGGATCTACCAAGATGTATTAGGACTTAAGGGAAGTATATTAGTGACATGGTGTGAAGAAAGAGAATCCCAAGTTATATATATTTGGAAGTTGGTTAGACTGGGTGGTGTGCTTACTTTTATTATATCGGATTGTGGTATCCACTTTACTTCTCACTATTGAAAATCATCTCAAAAGGGGCTTAGCACTAGGGTGAAGTTAAGAATCGATTTTCATCCTCAATCCATTGTGCATGCCAAGAGGATAATTCAAACTTTGTAGGAAATGTCGAAGTCTTGTGTGTTAGAATTCAAGGTTAATTGGGGTGGTCATCTACCACTAATTGAGTGTTGCTTATAATAACAACTTTCATTCAAGTATTAGTATGGCACCATTCGGGGCTTTTTATGGTAGAAGGTGTAGGTCTTTGGTGAGATGATTTTAGTTAGATGAGATAACTTCTATAGGCCCGAATTTAGTGACGGAGGCTATGGAAAGAGTGATATTGGTTAGGAAAAAGTTGAAAATGGTTCGAAGTAATCAAAAGTTTTATTTGGGATGTTGGAAAGAGGGATCATAAGTTTTGCATTGGTGATTGGTGTATGTGAAGGCCTCATCTATGAAGGGTGTGATGCATTTTAGGAAGAAGGGCAAGCTAAGTCCTCGGTATGTAAGTCCTTACAAGATTGTTGAGCAGGTCATGTTCTAAATCAAGCCTTGTTCTACCACATTCAAGGACAAATGTTCCCAAAGGAGAGATGATGTAACCACCTAGATATTGTACGACTCCTTCGAAACTTGAGAATTGTTTTGGATAAATTTGGACCAAGTATTATCTCAAGGGAGACCACACGGCTAGTGTGAGGTCACACGAGTCGTGTGGCCTCCAATGACACAACACTTGGCCTTAATATTAGGTATGTGGCCTTGGAGTAAGGACCATGTGGAGGGCTGTGTGATGGCCTTTAGCTTGGAACACTAATGTTTGGATCAAAGTAATGGGACACGGACTCTTCACACGGACAGTGTGAAGGCACATGGGTCGTATAGCCAACTGTGGAGCCTCTGAGATGGAAACTTCTCTAAGTATTGCTTCAATCTTGGCGTGGAAGATTTTATGTTGGTTAAGGTTTGTGCCACGAGCAGTGGTACGGACAGTGTGGCCCAACCTTATGGCTCAAAAATATTCTAATTGTAGGATCTTCAAGTTCAAGCTAATTTCACTTGTAAGCCTTTCAAATCAAGCTTATTTATATTGTCTAAGGCTATCATGGGTCTCCTACATCAAGCCAAGTTCAAAGGAATTCTGTTGGCTAAGTTTTTCATAAGCACCGATAGAAGGGTCAATTTTAAATGAGTATATTTCTTAGCACAAAATGAACTGGGTAGCCCACGACCTATAAAATTAATGCTCTTAGAATTAGCTTTTCAACTTATCCGATTTCACGTCATTTGGAGTTCAAATGAAGAAGTTATGACATTTTTCGTAAATTATGTCTGGGCTAGATGGGTGGCCTTCATGGACCGTGCAGAGCTTCACGACTCGTGAAGCCAACCATGTCAACTGTCGAATAAAATTAAAGGGGAATTTTTATTGGGTATTTTGATATTTTGACTCATCCCCAAAGTTTTTTATGACCTTTAAACCCCTCCCCCCTCTTTATATTACTAAATTTCTCCTACACCAAATTCTAAACCCTTATTCAAAAATCAAATTCTCTCAAGTCTCTCTTAAGATCTCTTGTGGATTCAAACTTGGGGATCAAGACAAATTCAAATCTGTTTCAAATTTCTCTTGAAACTTCTTCTTGACATATGAGTTTGATCTTTGGTTTTTTTCAACCAAAGAGACTCAAATCTTTTCAAGTCATTTTCATGAATTTTTAGCTACTTTAAATTATGGGTTTTTAATATTACGATTCCGTAAGTTCAAGTAATGTATGAGTTGCTCTTATTCACTGATTTTAAGTTGATTTATGCTATATTATGATGAAGTTCATTGGATTTATAAGATTATGAATATGCATTGTCCCTTTTTAAAGCTTATTTATGCATGAGTGATCATATTATGATTTT
Organism: Solanum ossicruentum; assembly: GCA_025774065.1. Lineage (NCBI taxonomy): Eukaryota > Viridiplantae > Streptophyta > Magnoliopsida > Solanales > Solanaceae > Solanum > Solanum ossicruentum. The sequence continues at coordinate 11,018 of JAOTQR010058475.1, read as the reverse complement.
AAATGTGGATTTAATTATGGATTTACTTCAATTTCATATTATATTATTGATTTTAAATTTAATCTAGATTACACATGTCATTCTCACATCATTCATAAGCGTATGCGTTTTATGATCATGGATTTATGAAATTATCGATGAGTTAAGCTCACATATATGTATATGAAAATATTTTCGGTGAGTTAAGCTCACATATTGGCTTCATGGCTGGCTTTATGGGTTGGTGATTTTCGTCTTTATAAGGAGCAGCACCACAAGACTAGAAAAAAATAATAATGTATGATACTTTAATGATCAAAATTTATATATAAAAGTAAAAATATGAAATCAAACAAAAAATTGAAGGGGATAACCTTGCATCTAACATTTCCCGACTTTGGTTCTTGGTTCAAGTGAAATTTTTTCAAGATTGAAATTTCATCCTTGAAATCGCTATGATGACCTAAAATTGAATGTTTCCTATTGTCCTAAAAAGAGGACTTAATGTTACTAATTTTGGATCCACTAATGGGATGTCCTATACCCTGGCAAGGTATTGGATGGATGTGGCAACAACATCACTTCATTATATTATCACTGACTCATAGGTAATGGTTGTTGATTAGATAAACTCCCAAATAGGCCTTGATAGTACTCTGAGTGGATTGGTTGACAAGACTGCGATCATGAATGAGCTATTTCTAAGCATGAATATGATGAATATAAGTTATGATTTGGCTTTTGAGCCTAAATGTGCATTAGAATGAATTGAAGTGATTTACTCTTGAAATCATGTATGTATATAAGTATTCTTGTGGGATGTTTGACTTAACACCGACGAAATGGGGGTCCCCTCCCTCTTCTCGAACTATCTGCCAACATAGGAATGATAGCCATCTATGAAATGATTGGGTCGTAAGGGATGATTATCCATTTATAATATAATATGATAAGATTTATAAGAAAATCCTTTCGAAATGATCGAGTCGTAAGGAAGGTGGCCACCACATGCGAGATGACCGGATTGTAAGGTATGATGTAGATTATCTTTGACAAGTAATCTTTTCTGATCGATAAGAGGTCAACATCGGGCAAATTCATGTTATAGCTTGCTTGGGTTTGTAATGTCGGTTATGGTCTCATCCCCACTTTATATGAATATTATATGCATTTCATGCATCATGACTTTCATGGCATATCGTTACATTATGATCCTTTGGTTATATACTTCTTCTTATATTATGTGACCTTGACATCTAACATTGAATGCAAGTTCGCTAAGTCTCATGCATTGCACTCCGCATACTTAGTACATTCAAACTATTAACGTATACTTTTGCTTACATGATCTCACCATGTAGGGATTGAGGACTACATTCATCTACCGTATGATGTTTAGATTGGATCTTGAGATTTTTTTGTTGTGGTGAGTCCTATCTTCCAAGCACCAACCACTATTTCTCCATCTATGGTGCTTTATTTATGTTAATTACTTTGAGGGTAAGGCTGGGGTATGTCGTGACCCCCGTCCCATCTTATGACTAGCGGCATTGTTGGACATCTTGTAGACTCTCGTTGGATCTATGTATAATGTATAGTCGTTGAAGCTTATGATTATGGTTATTTGTTAGATATAGTTATTACAAACTTATTATGAGAATTATGATATGTATGTATGTTTGATGTGGAAATGTTGAAGATTCTAAGTCCCGAATTGCCCCCATAGAGTGAGTCATACTTACTCGCCCCTTAGTCGTTATGTGCTATGTGTTATGTGAATCCATATTAATCATTTTTTCTATGATATTCTCATAGAGTGAGTTCTATTTTCCCGTCCCTTAGAAATATGTGTTTACTATTTGTATACGCTTTTGAACCGATGATGTGAATATGGATACTTTGAGGCTTGTTTGGGGACTCTTGGGTTACCATTTGCTATGTCACTCATAGACCCCAGGTCTGGGTCGTGACAGGGACGGTATCAATGCACTAGGTTTATAAATGGTCCTTGGAGTCCAATATGCTGTGTCAAGTAGAGTCTTATTTATGGGTGTGAAGTTTACCGCACCTATGGGTATGAGGCTATAAGACATTTTAGGAAATATTTTACTTTTCATGACTCTTATTATATCATAGAACGTGTCTTAAGGTTTCTTCTCTCTATCCCTTCCTACCGAATGAGGAGAGTCACTTTGGGATCGTAATGCAATCCAGGAAAGGAAGATGTTGTAACTAATCCTATAGGTGAAGTCAAAAGAGAGTTGGTGAAGGATGTACATTGTTTGACAAGCTTGATCCTTTGAATATTCAAAGTTTTCTTGGGTTGGCTGGTTATGATGGAAGGTTTATGGGCGGTTTCTCACTTATTGCATCTCCATTGACCAAGTTAATTCAAAGGAAGGTCAAATTTGCATGGTCGGATGGGTGGGAGAAGTTTTCAGGCATTCAAAGATCGGGTTACATCGGCTCTTGTTTTGACTTTATCGGATGGCTTAGATAGGTTGGTGGTGTGTTGGGATGCTTCTCAAATTGGGTTAGGTTGTGTACTTATGAGACATGGTAAGGTGGTAGCTTATACGTCAAGGCAATTAAAGGTGCATGAGCAAAATTACCCGACTCATGATCTTGAGTTAATGGTGGGGATACTACATATTAGGCGTATTTATACGCCTAATTAGCCAAAATACCCATAAATAGAGATGAGTTAGAGGGTAAATCATAGAGTCTAGGTGTTTTAGTTTATTTTTCTCTTATTTTGCTAATACAGGGTCAAGTACACCGGTTGGTTGTGCTTTTTCAAGATTTTTCATTAATTGGGAAAGTCTAGAACTAAACTGAGTTTCGGAGGAAGAACACAACCCAGAATTCAAAAGATGAAAGTTAGTAGAAGTAGCAAGAAGGCCAAAGTCTATGTGGCAGACTTGAGACAAAGTTGTGGAAGCTGAAAAATGTAGAAAAAGGTGCGAGGCTGAAAAATGTGCAAGATCCATGGTGCGAACCTGTGAAAAAGATATGTAAAAGTGCCTACTCAGCAAATTAAGCAAAAGCCTAGTAAACACAAGGGGTCCGCATCATGGACCTAAGGACAAGATGCGAAAAAGTTGAGTTACGAGATTTTTAATATTATGTTGTCATAGACTTTAGGTTTACATTCTACTTTTATGCAAGAAACTCAATAGAGACGATGGAGAACCTTTTTCTCAACGTATTTTGGTTAGTTTAATCTTTATTTTTTGGGTTTTAATGTTTTCCATACCATTCATGGTGTATTTCATGACTATGAGTGGCTAAGTCTCCATATTCTGGGTTGTAGCCATAGACAATGTGTAGTTCTTAACTTTAAACATATATGAATGTGGTCTCTTGATTATTCTTGTGCTATTTTTATCTATACTTCTGAGTCTAGCCAACTAGTGAGTACATTATTTGTTCACTTTGGATTCGAGAGATGTTGGAGTGGATAGAATGCAGTATTATAGGGAGCTTGTTCGACTAGAAAACTAGGTTGATTCGTGTAAAGGAGACCTGTGACAACTATCCTTACACCTTGCTCGGTTCATAATACGAGAAGATAACTTTAATACATCTTTATTGGTTTGTCTATCCTTACCTAATGATGTAGTTAGACAGTCAATAATGGTAGGCTGACAGAGGTGTGCAACCCTGTTCAAGTAATTTAAACCCCATAAATCAGTAATCAAGAACCCAGACATAAATAGACATTGTTAAGACTAAACTGAGTCGTAAAGGCTATAATCCTGGAATTGCTCGTTAATTGTCAGATTAGTTTAGGAAAAAATTTTCCCCTTTACCCCGCAATGGGCGGGAGCCTTTGAGGCATTAGGGTAATGTTGATGTAGTTTAGGAAAAAATTGTTCTTTATAATTATTTCACTTATATCCACAACTCTTTTTACCAAAAGCACCATAAACGTTATAACTGAGGTTGGTTTCTGATTTCATTCAAATCCCTTACGTTCGACAATCCGGCTCTTTAATTAGGACCACTATATTACTTGTGAGACCATATACACTTGCATGTGGTAGGGAGCAACAATACTGGCTTTGAAAATTTGGAGACACTATTTGTATGGGGTGCATATTGATGTTTTTTCCGATCATAAGAGTTTGCAATATGTGTTCATTCAAAAGGATCTTAACTTGAGGCAAAAGAGATGGTTGGAACTAATTAAGGACTACGACGTGAGTGTACAATATTATTCTTGCAAGGAAAATATGGTAGCCGAAGCTCTTAGTAGGTTATCTATGGGAAGTGTGGTTCATGTTGAGGAAGGGGAGAGGGAGTTAGCTAGAGGTGTTCACCGGTTGGCTAGATTGCGTGTTAGGTTGGCTAACTCTAATGATGATGGTATCCATGTTCAGAATGGGGCCAAATTTTTTGTGGTTTTTGATGTTAAGGCTAATCAAGACTTAGACCTATCATTGGTGGTATTGAAGAGGTTGGTTGCTGCAAATAAAATAGAGGTTTCCTCCCAAGGGGGAGATGGTGTAACTCGGTACCAAGATCTATTATGTGTTTCAGACGTTGATGGTCTTATGGAGATGATTATGAGTAAAGCCCATAACTCTCATTGTTCTGTTCACCCGGGATCTACCAAGATGTATTGGGACTTAAGGGAAATGTATTAGTGACATGATACTAAGAAAGACAATGTCAAGTTATATATATTTGGAAGTTGGTTAGACTAGGTGGTGTGCTTACTTTTAATATATTGGATTATCTTATCCAACTTAATTCTCACTCTTGAAAATCATCTCAAAAGGGGCTTAGTACTAGGGTAAAGTTAAGTATCGATTTTCATCCTCAATCTGTTGGGAAAGCCAAGAGGATAATTCAAACTTTGGAGGAAATATCGAGGTCTTGTGTGTTGGAATTCAAGGTTAATTGGGGTGATCATCTACCACTTATTGATTTTCTTACAAAAATAACTTTCATGCTACCATTGGTATGGCACCGTTTGGGGCTTTATGTGGTAGAAGGTGTAGGTCTTTGGTGGGATGGTTTTAGTTAGATGAGATAACTTCTATAGACCCGAATTTAGTGATGGAGGCTATGGAAAGAGTAGAATTAATTAGGGAAGAGTTGAAAATGGTTTGAAGTTATCAAAAGTTTTATTTGGGATGTAGGAAAGAGGGATCATGAGTTTCATATTGGTGATTGAGTGTATGTGAAGGCCTCACCTATAAATGTTTAGGAAGAAGGCAAAGCTAAGTCCCCAGTATATAAGTCCTTATGAAATTATTGAGTGGGTTAGGAATGTGGCTTATAGATTGGATTTGCCTTCCGATTTGAGTTCTATTCATTCGATTTTCTATGTGTCTAAGTTGAGGAAGTTGGTTGGTGATACTAGTGTTATTGCGCCTTTGGAGGTATTGAGGTTGAGGAGAACTTGTCTTATGAGGAAGTTCTGATTGAGATCTTGGATGGGCAAGTGGAGAGGCTTCGCAACAAGGATCAACATATTGAAGGTGCTATGTGAGAAGTGGAATCAAGTATGACGCGATGAGACCTCTATCCTTTCCATTCTATTTAAGCCTATAGTATTAGGTACTTTGTATTCTCAATAGTCCTAATTCATTCACTCTTGAGTCTCATGACATGATATACATACATGTCCACAAAAATAATTTATTTTATGATATTTTAAATGATTTGAATACTTTTTGATATGGGTTCTAATGACTTGATGATTTTCAAATGATGAATTATGCATTGTACCTTGTATTTGGAAGTTTCATGCTCTAAATAAAGCCTTTCAACCCTTGTTCTACCATATTCAAAGATGAATGTACCCAAGGGGAAGATGATGTAACCACCCAGATATTCTACGACTCCTTCGAAACTTGATAATTTCCTTTTGGACAAAATTTGGACCAAGTGTCGTCTCAAGGGAGACAACACGGCCAGTGTGAGGTCACATGAGTCGTGTGGCCTCCAGTGACATAACACTTGGCCTTAATTTTGGGTGTGTAGCCTTGGAGTGGAGTTTTGGGCTAAGGGACATCATATTTGGAACCCACATGAGGCATGTGATACTTCGCGGACCGTGAGGAGGGTCGTGTGATGGCCTTGAGCTTGGAACATGAATGTTTGGATCTAAGTAGTGGGACACGAGCACTTCACATGGATCACATAAAGGCACACGTGGTCGTATGGCCAACCGTGGAACCTCTGAGGTGGAAAATTTTCTAAGTGTTGCTTCACTTTTAGCATGGAAGATTTTATTTTGGTTAAGGTTGGTGCCACTGGTAGTGGTACAGCCCGTAAGGCCTAACCATATGGCTCACTTTTGGCTAAAAAATATTCTAAGTATGGGATCTTCTAGCTCAAACTAATTTCACTTGCAAGTCTTCAAATAAAGCTTATTTATGTTGTTTAATGCTATTATGGGTCTCCTATGTCAAGCCAAGTTCAAAGGAATTCTGTTGGCTAAGTTTTTCATAAGTACCGATAGAAGACTCAATTTTAAATGAGTATATCTCTTAGCACAAAATGAACTAGGTGTCCCACAACCAATCAAAATAAAGCACTTTGAAGTAGCTTTTCAACACATCTAATTTTACCTCATTTGGAGTTCGGATGAAGAAGTTATGGCTTTTTTCGTAAAATCTATCTGGCTAAACGGGAGGCCTTCACGGACTGTGAAGCCAACCCTGTCAACTTTCGGATAAAATTAAAAGGGCATTTTTATTAGGGTATTTTTGATATTTTGACCCATCCCCAAGGCTTTTTAAGACCTTTAAACCCCCCTTTATATTTCTAAACTTCTCCTACACCAAATTCTAAACCCTTATTTAAAAATCAAATTCTCTCAAGTCTCTCTCAAGAACTCTTATGGATTCAAACTTGAGGATCAAGAAAAATTCAATTCTTCTTCAAATTTCTCTTGAAACTTCTTCATTGGATCAAGGTATGTGAGTGTAATCTTTGGTTCCTTTTAACCAAAGAGACCTAAATCTTTTCAAGTCATTTTTATGAATTTTTAGCCACTTTAAATTGAGGGTTTTAAATTTTATGATTCCTTAAGTTCGAGTAATGTATGGGTTGCTCTTATTCACCGATTTTAAGTTGATTTAAGCCATATTATGATGAATTACATCGGATTTATGAGAATATGAATATGCATTTTCCCTTTTTAAAGCTTGTTTATGCATGGGTGATCATATTATGATTTTAAATGTGGATTTAATTATGAATTTACTTCAATTTCATATTATATTGTTGATCTTAAATTTAATCAAGATTACACATGTCATTCTCACATCATTCATAAGCATATACGTTTCATGAGCATGAATTTATGAAATTACAGGTGAGTTAAGCTTACATATGTATATATGAAAATGTTTTCGGTGAGTTAAGCTCACATATTAATTATAACAAGAATGTGATCACATATATGTCTATTGATTATGGATCTTTGAGCATCATGGGTGCTTGCACCATATTGTTATAAAAATGAGCTATTCCTAAGCATGAATATAATGAATATAAGTTATGATTTGGCGTTTAAGCCTAAATGTGCATTGGAATGAATTGAAGTGGCTTACTCTTGAAATCATGCATGTATATAAGTATTCTTGTGGGATGTTTGGCTTAGCACCGATGAATTGGGGATCCTTTCCCTCTCCTCGAACTATGTGCCAACATAGGAATGGTAGTCATCTACGAAATGATTGGGTTATAAGAGATGGTTATTCATTTACGATATGATATGATAAGCTTTATAAGAAAATCCTTCCGAAATGATCGGGTCGTAAGGAAGGTGGCCACCACATATGAAATGACCGGGTTGTAAGGTGTGGTGTAGATTACCTATGGCAAGTAATCTTCTCTAACCAATTGGAGATCAACATCAGGCAAATCATGTTATAGCTTGCATGATTTGTAATGTCGGTTATGGTGTCACCCCCACTTTATATGAATATTATTTGTATTTCATGCATCATGACTTTCATGGCATATCATTATATTATGATCTTTTGATTATATACTTCTTCCTATATTATGTGTCATCGTCATTCATGCATTGCACCCCACATACTTAGTACATTTAAATGTACTAACACATATTTTTGCCTACATGATTTCACCATGTAAGGATTAAGGACTACGTTCATCCAACGCATGACGTCTAGCTTGGATCTTGAAATTTTCTTGTTGTAGTGAGTCTTATCTTCCAAGGACCAACCATAATTCCTCCATCTATGGTGCCTTATTTATGTTAATTACTTTGAGGGTGAGCCCGAGGTATATCTTGGCCCTCGTCCCATCTTATGACTAGAGACATTGTTGGACATCTTGTAAACTCTTGTTGGATCTATGTGTTATATGTAGTATTTAAAACTTATGATTATGGTTATCTATTGGATAGCTATTACAAATTTATTATGAGAGTTATGATATATATGTATGTATGTTTGATGTGGAAGATCCTAAGTCCTGAATTGCCCCCATAGAGTGAGTTATACTTACCCGCCCCTTTGTCTTTATGTGCTACATGTTATGTGAATCCATGTTAATCCCTTTTCCTATGATATCCATAGCATGAATCCTACTTTCCTATCCCTTAGAACTATGTATTTACTATTTGTATACGCTTCCGAATCGATGATGTGAATATGAATACTTTGAGGCTTGTTTTGGGACTCTCGGGTTCCCATTCGTCATGTCACTCCTAGACCCTAGGTTCGGGTCGTGACATTCAGGCCGGGCTAAAAAGTCCATTTTTCAAATGAGCTCCAAAAATCATAGCCCAAGCCTACTAAATTACGAGTTAAGCCAGGTCGGCCCAATAGACCTAACCCATATTAACAACTCTAATTGTGTAAAAAATTTATGGTGCAATTTTTGTTAGAAATTTTCAATATGATAAACTTGAAAATTTGAAAGATAAAAGCAAAAAATGAACTAAAATATTAATTAAAACGCCAAAAGTGCTATCAACAACAACTTAAAAAGGTATTACCTAATTTTAGAAAGAAAAAAAAAAGATATTGTTGGGACCCAATTTTTGGCCTCCATAATTTGATTAATTTTGAGCATCTTCGAGTTGAAATAATTGTTTTACAAAAATTCAAAATACTTTCAAAACAATTTTTCAAGGTAATATTTATTTTTCAATTTGAGTACTCCATAAATATATTTCTATATCCCATAAATACAGACTTATACAATGTTTTACTTTTAATAACTATTTGGAAAATTATTTTATATAAAAATAGTGTTTAGGTGTGCATTTTATTTCCTCAAAACTCAATTAGATTACATAGTTCATGTTTTGTTTCAAAATAGTTAGGCTTTTAAGAAAATGATTATTTTTCATTGTCAAAATTAAATACTTAACAAATTTATCTTATTCCCAATTTTTTATTTTTTTTTTTAAAATACATTCAAAATCATTGAAAGCCATGGGACCAGGTTCCTTTCCTTTTAAATTCAACTAAGGACCAGATCCATTTGAACTTTTTAAAACCCCAATTTCAGATTTAGCCGAATAATTGACTTTAAAGCCCAAAATTCGGTCCAAAATTCCGAACTGATCTAGCAATAGCCTTAACCCACAAGACCCTATACAGTCTTCATTCTCTCACAAAAAGGATGCACACAAACCTCTAGCTCAAGTTGGATCCTCACCTCCTTCGATGTGACACATTATATTATTGTAAATTGTCACCTCCTTTAAAGTGATATATCTGGATTATTTAAAAATTCTGTGTATGTAAAATCTTATTTATGAATATGAAAAAGTATAAATTTTTCTCTTTCAAATCAAAAGTTGTTTTCACACGAGAATTGAGCCTTCATCCATCATTGATTCCAGCTCTAGGAATGGTTTTCTATTTGAAAATGAATATCAACAATAACATACTTAGTGGGAAGATGAATATCAACTGATAAAGAAAAATGTTGTTGACTAGTCCTAGGCTCCTTCCCAATATATATTTCAAGCATAGTTAGTTTGATTTGATCTATTTAGTTGGTTGGAGCCTTCAAAAAGTCGGTCAACGATTCTTCATTATAGATAATCCATTCCCCAAAATTTACTTGTCCTTGTGATAAAAATAAAGTCGGATATTTTCTGGCTAAAATCAAATTATAATTGGTACTATTTACCCCATTCTTCTATAAATTGATAAAAGAGAATTTCGATATCAGGCATTAAATGGATACTTAGCATTGTGTTTGAGAGGACAACTATAATGAATTATAATGTATAAATTCACCACCCCAATAAATTTGAACTCTTACTTTTGATTCAGAAGACATTATTATATTTGTGATTGAAATTAAAAAAAATAAAGGATTATTGTTCTTGAAAATGTCATGTTTGAGTATCTTTAGATAGAGTTCGGGATTAAAACAACACAAAAATATATAATGCAATAACTTTTCTCATTTTTATGATGCATTAAATCAATATAATTGTATGAGAAATACTACAAAAATGGTAAAGTGTAGAAAAAAACTTACGCTTTATAAATGCGTCAAATCAATATACTTGTATGAAAAAGATTGCAAAAATTATAAAGTGTAAAAAAATTACACTTTACTGCTAACGGCTACTTTTAACTGCTCCGTTGTAAAAGTTTTATAAAGTGTAAACAGTTTTACACTAAGCTTACTTTGGTTCTCTTTTAGATTCATGACCTATTTGTATCACTTTAGTGTATTTATGGTTCAAATTTGTTCTGAGTTTGAATTTTGACACCACCTAAATCCATATTCAATCAACCAGGAAGAGGTCCCACAAATCATCAAAGAAAAAATTTAATGAAGATGGGGAAAAATAAGCTCTATACAAATAAGGAGTACATTTAATTCATATTTATTTTAGTGTATCATCTATTTTAGTATATCATCTGTTCTAAATTGATAAATATGGATTGATATATTTTGAAAGTTCACACAAATATAATTAAAATGAATAAAATATGAATATTCATAGATAGATAAATCTCTCACTCAATATATGTATATATATAATAATAATTTATTGTACTAAAAATATATTTATT
>JAOTQR010058464.1:0-14073 GCA_025774065.1 Solanum ossicruentum | reverse complement strand
GACAGATGCAGGAGATGAAGTGGAAAAAAGAAAGAGCAGGGCCCGTCTCACCCAATGTTGGGCCCCCAAAAAAATTGTCCACGCACCAGATGCTAAGCACTGGGTGTGAGGGGGGGTGTTGAGACAAAAAGTCTCACGTTGGTAGTTAATGAGATGGATTGACTCCTTATGAGGCTTAGGCAATCCTCCTTTCTTTGAGCTAGCTTTTGGGGTGTGAGTTAGGCCTAAGACCTTCTTCAACAGGGTATCAGAGAGTATATATATATACTCATCTAAGAGTATATATATGCATATTTTACAGAGAAATATTTTAAAATCTTTCACGTGTGACTTGCTTTAAATTTGTACAACTTTTCATATGTACAAATCCTTTTTAAAATCAAAATCTTTCTCTTGAACCCCTAGATATTACACCAATGATCCTAGACAGATCCAAACACTAGCAGATTAGGCTTTGAGATGATTGAACAAATATTTACAACCTTATTAGGAGAACATCAATAATATTGAATGAAAATAGATGTGTGGCTACTTTTATCTTTTAAATAAATCAAAGTTAAAAATAGTAGAAAACAACTAAAGTGTTGCTATTCATGATATTGGCGGTCCACCTTGAGCGTAATTATTTAAGTCAGACAATGAAATATCCTGCACATATTAAATAAAGTCATTAGAGTTGAATAACACGAATGAAATAATTCATATGAAAAATATTACTTATAAAAATTATACCAACTCTTAGGAGTTGAGATAGACTTCCATGGGTTGATACTTGAGAGAAGTTCTGAAGAATGCCATGGTGAAATGTTTTCTTCTTCCAATACCTATCACGTAAACTTGTAGTAACAACAACAACATTACCCCAGTGCCTCAAAGGCTCCCGCCCATTGCGGACTAAGGGGGGGTCGGATGTACGCAGCCTGACCCCTATGTTTAAAAACATAGGGTGACTGTTTCCGGATGACCTATGATGAGCGTCGAAAGTTGCATTGACTAACGGCTACTTCACAATTGAAAGAAGCGCAAACAGTTTAAAAAGTCATTTTATTTTATTACATCATACCCCAAAGCCAAAAATAAAATACCTCACAAATAATAAAATACAATTGTGATGATATATCGTGAAATCTGAGAATGGTAGACGCAGTGCTTGAAGACCTGTAAGGTCACTTATATCATGTTGGATTGCTTATGATGGAGGCGACTGAATCTTATTCTTCTTTGTGGTCTTTTTCAAAAATCTCTTTGGATGAGTACTGGAGCGACGAGTTGGTTGCTTCTTCTTTAACCCTATTACCTTTGTGACATTTAGACTATCAATTAGTATTGTCTCATCATGAATAACGTTAATTGAAACTTATGGAATTTCACGAGATTTGCTTCTGTTTTTCATTTCCTTCAACTTCACAATTATTTCATTGGCATACTTCACAATCAATTCATATCCTTCGTTGGATTCAGAAGTTTCACTGGCAATTTGGGCAAAGATTTTGCCTAAATGTATGTACCTTGTACTAGCTTCAGCATTTGGATCACTTCCTTCTATAAAATCTTTAATCTCCATTCCAATTAAGTTAGTAGCATTTTTGTCCACCTTTTTAATGTATAGTGGTCGGAAATCTTGTCCTTCATATTTAAAGTATCCAGAACCATTAGAGAATGATCACATAATACACTCAAAAATTCAAACAATTTGCAACTACAAGAATGTACTTTGTTGACTCGTTCACAACTACCATATATATGTTCCTTGCCACTTTCATGTGTACAGTCATAGAATTTATAAGAATTCATCGTGAAAGTCTTTTATTGAAACAAGTAATGATTTTTCCAAATGTTTCTCGAACAAATCAGATATGATCACAGTATATATATCCCTTGTATGAATCAATAAAGGAAGTTTGACCTTTAAGATAGGCATTCGTTGGATATGTCAAAACTTGACTTGCTTTCATTAGTACGTTTTTCATCAAAAACTCTTTGGAAATGCTTAACGAATTGTACAATATCTAAATTAGATTTCAAATACCCTCTTAGTGATCTGAACTTTCACTAATTGTATACTATGCATACCAGCTAAAAATATATTTCTACCATATGCCATAGACCATTTTCCCCTTATAGTGAAAGTGTTTTTCAACCAACTATTATCCTTAAGATAGTACTTTTTAAGCATTTCTTCCCATGCATTTAGAAAATCTGCTTCATACTCGTAATCAAAAAGCAATTTGCTAAAATCACTCGAAAATGATTTATGAGCTTTAAAGATATGGTTTAAGATGTTTACATGCGTTCTATCCCAGGTGGCATATACATAGACGATGATATGTTTAATTTGTGGTATCACTAATGAGATTGCTAAACTAATTGGGGGATCTTGATCTGGTGAGGAATGTCTGTGGCTTACCTCCCGATATAGCGCTAAAAAACACATTAGAGTCTTTGCCTATTTTTTGCCTTGGTTAGAGTCCTTGGCCTATCTTTTTCCTTGGTTAGAGTCCTTGACACATCTCTTTTCCTCAGTTAAGAGTCACTGGCTCCTATCTCATCACCATTCTAGTCCCTAGAAATCAATTGACTTGATTCAAGTCCGTGATAAGTTATGAAAACATTGGAAGTCCATTAGATCTTCTTAGTAGTTCCTATTTTTTCTGTGTACTTCGGGCTTTTGGAGTTCATTCAAAATTTTACTTAACTTGTATATGAGTGTAATTTCAGAGGTTATGTGGGCTCAGTTAGACTAAGTTAGTTGTTAGTTCTTATTATTTTTTTACACTCGTGTGCATTTCGTTATTACTTTCTATTCTTGATTTCTATTTTGTTAAATTCTAACATTTCATATTACTTTTACTTATCCTGCTCAATCGGCCTATGACGCCTATTAGGTATCTACTGTTTTGGTATTCATACTGCACTTCGCATTTATTTTTATAATGCAATGTCCAAGCACCAATTACCACCGTTGATATTAGAGTCCATAGCAGCTTGTTCTAAGGTGAGGATGAGCATATGGCATCTTGGATCATTGTTCGCTTCCTTCTATATTTGTGGCTCATTTTTTGTTGTTTGAGACAAGTCTGCCCCTCTCTCTATATATATATTGATTCGTTTTTGAAACTTGTACTCATTATTAGTGATTTTGTACTAGTGACTCTCGCATTATGGGAGGTACCTTTATTGTATTTATATATTTTTAATTTGCTTCGGATATATCAACTCTTGTTATTGATTTATTACTTCCATAGTAGTTTTCACCCTTTTAAATTCATTACTTGCTGTTGGGGTTATGGATTAGCTTATAACTTATTGACGTGTTATAGCAGGTGTCATTGTGACTCAAATAACATTATATTCTTGAAGCATGGGACTTAACATATTTCACCGTAAATCATACTCGAAAAATAAACTTGTTTTGTTCTCCCAACCCTTCTTTTACAATCAAATTTAAAATATGAATATTACACTTAATATGTAAAAAACTTATTTTTTTAAGGTGACATTTTCTTTCTTGCTTTCAAGTATTTAGTTGCAGAACTATTAGTTGTTTCATTATTCAACATCACTGTAAATAGATTTTCAATTTCCTAATCTAATAAACAAGCCTCAATTTTCTTGTCTAGTGTTTCAACCTCATGATTTGAAATATGAAAAAAAATTAAGAATTTTCTTTTGCAAATTTTATTTATTATCAATTCAATGAGCAGTAATAATCATACAAGTTAAATTTTGAACTAATTTTCAAATATCATAAGACGCACAGATTGATCTGTAATAAGTCGTTTTTTTTTTTTTTACAAATTTATAAGCACTGTCTAGCAATGATGATGAGAGGAGGTAACTCATAATTAAGCAAAATGAGCGTCATTAATCTCTTAAAACCTTTATCAACCTTATCGACATTATTTCTTTAATGTTGAGTGTGTTGTATTAATAACTACTGGACATTGGTGCCCGCACTAGTGCGAACCCAAAATTTGTTTTTTTACAAAAAAAAAAATTAAGTGGTATAGATAGCATTTATAGTGTTAATTAAAATTTTAATATGATTTTTAAATATTTTAAATTATTAATATTGTGACGTAACATATTTTCTAAAAATATTTTAAGTGATTAATTATCATGATTGGTAGGATTTTTTAGCACTAAAAATAAGACAAATAAATTAAAAAGAAAGAACAATAAAGTATTACAAATATACCCTCAAGCTGATCAAGCAGGCATATCGATTTGTTGTTTGGTTGAGCAACTTTAATTATTACGATTAATACCATTTTGTAACACTAAAAATAAGACAAACAAATTGTAATAGAAGAACCATAAACAATTTATGAATACATCCTCAAGCTGCTCAAATGGTATGTCGATCTGTTGTCTGTTTCAATAATTTAACTACCTCTTATTATTTTATATATATAGTAATTTTGAAAAAGAATTCGACATAATAGCGATTTAAATATGTTTATATATAGGTTAGAAGTTCCACTCGTATTAGGTCAAATGAAAAAACTTTTAGACGATTACATTTTCTCCCTTGTTCACTTTATTTGATTAAAAAATTTTCAAAATGATTCCAAATTTATATGTTTTCCTATTTCTCCCTCCATAGGATCTTGATAAAAAAAATTATTTTATACTTTTTCCATCTCAAATTAATTGAATTTTTGATACTTTTTTCAATATTCAAAATAGTTGAATTGTTCAAAGTTAAAAAAAATGTTTGAAACTTTTTCCATATTCGCTCTTTCATTTATTGAAATTTATATTTTCTAGAAGATAAATTGTACTATATATTTATGATTTTACAAAAGGCAATAGTGGAAAGTATGGTGTAAATTTTGTCTTTGAATATTTTTCTTAATATGTGTGTATTACTTCAAAAATTTAATTAATATGAGACAGAGGGAACAATTTTCAAGGAGAATGACACGTAATAAAATTCATAAAACGTATTAATTAAAAGAGTTACCATATGATTGAAATATCAGTGACGTGGGTATAATTTATTTTTTTCAATCATCTTCAAATCTCTAATATGGCTATTGACCAAAGATTTTTGTTTTGTTTTTGTTGGGCTCTTGGATTTGGATCGAATTGGCCCTTTGTTAACTTTTTCTTTTGATTTATTTGATTTCTTAAATAGATTTATAAACTATGTACATGATTTATTGGTTAAATATTTATTTATTATTTTTTGTTTTTGTTTGAAATCAAAATCAAATGAAATCGATTTTAAAAATGTATCATTAAATCAAATAAAAAATTAATTGATTTGGTACGATTATACTGTTGACCTAAGTTTTTTATATAATATAAAAATTGATTTATTTAATTAATTTGGTACAATAATATAAGAATTTAATGTCATGATCTGAAATCCGGATATGATGACACTCATCTAACCCACCAAAGTGAGTCAACCCAAACCCAAACGACTTAATAATAATAACAAAAGTGAAAGATAGCAGTCTAATAATATAGATAGGCGAAAAAAAACAATTACAACAATCTCAAGAACTGGTGTCACAATGTACAAGCCTTTACGTATAAAGTGCTCAAATGAAATACATATCATCATGTCTAGTCCTCAAATAAAACAAGAATATAAAAATGAAATCCTCAAGGCTTGCTAATGACATAAGCCACTATCTCGCAAGAAAATTCGAAAGCTTGATCCTACAAGAAAGAAGTCTAGCAGGATGCACCAGGCTCACAACCTACAAAAATGTAGTAAGGGGTGAGCACAAAATAACGAGGTACTCAGCAAATGGAACTAACCTAAGGTAAAGCAACAAAGAACACAAGTAACTCGTTAAATCTCAACCACAATCCGCCGAAATACAACCTTGCACTCAGAAAAGTCTCAGCACAATCTATAGATACATGGATCACAGTAATATAGATATACTCATCATTTGACTTAGTATCATAGTATGCAAGTATATAAGTAGATTCAACTCTAACTTAAGATCATAAATATAATAAGTATACAATCTCATAAATAATATACAACGATATCAACCAGATATGATATGAGATGGAGCGAATGCCATCAAATATGAATAATGCGATGCAATGTCAAATAATCGTGATGCATATCTGTCCTAGAATATACATCCGCTGATTAGATGATTGCCTCAGCCGAAACCCATGGGGGCCACAAATGGATCGTGTATCAGTGATTATGGCTGGCAATGACCTCGGCTCAAGTCTCTAGTTTGGAAATGACCTCGGACCATTCGGAAATGACCTCAGACCGTCCGAAAATGACCTTGGACCACCAGCATATTACCTCAGCTCGATTGATAGAGACCTCGTGTCAAAGCCCGACACTATCCATCAACCGTCTATGTCTATGAAGTCTCTATAACTAACATCTAAGAAGACATCACGACAGGCCATGGTTGCCACAATCAAAGAAATACTGATATAAAAAGAAATAATATTCATCCTCCAAATACTGGGAGGACTCACCACGGTCTAAAATCAAAGCTCTGAACCTCAACGATTAGGCTGCTGAAGTCTTCTGTCTACAGAATCTGCATCATAAAACGATGCAACACCAAAAGGGTGTTAGTACGTGGAAGGTACTGTATGTAAAATAGGTTAAAGTAAATGAAACAATGTAACAGTCACTTGTCAGTCACTCAACCTCACCTCAGAGTATAGGATCGTACTTTATCACCTCACTATCCATCAAAACACCAAACCATCACATCACATCTGAGTTCTATCATCAGGAGACCAATCTGGGAGTTTCTTGGACCAACACCCATCACCTATGAGCTGGTGATGGTACAACGAAGCGATGTCGCTGCGGCATCCGCCAAGTACCTTGCCGGGGTAAAAGGGCGTATATCAGGGGTTTATAATAATAGTAAGTCCTCTTTTGGGACCAAGGAAACATCCGTTCTCACGGTCCAATCCTCTGCTACGCTGGCCACGTAGGTAATAAGTGCAAGTAGGACTCACTATTACTCATTTTCGGTGCTCAATACTCCTCCCAAGACTCGACATGCTCATAAGTCTATCAATTCATCAAGGATTTCCATCACTTAACCTCTACGGGCAAGACTATCCTTTCAAATTCAAGGGAATATATTCATCCAACTCTATCAATATTGTTTTCAGCTATGACACTCATCAACACACATAGGCTCAGGACTCAGACTCAGTCGAACATCACATTCAGATAATCAAGGCTTTAGACATCCCCCTAAGTTCATTATTCAAGTCTTTACAGAGAGAAATTATACGGATTAAATCAAAATCACATAATAATGCAGGTATACAGTAAACTTTAAATATAATAATCATCAATTTAAGATACAAAAATATAATTTAAAGAACATATTCAAGAATTAGAGACAATATTCAAGAATTAAAGGTATTATTCAAGAAAACTTTTAAGAAATCGTTATTCAAGACTCTAATATCAATATTGCATCCTAACTTTACATTAGGGCATATGGAAGAACGATCTCATGCTTTTGGGTAGCCTTTACATATCTGGGAATGAAGAATCTTCAAGGATTTCGAAATTTCTCTGAAAATCCTAACTCCGTCTCTCCTTCTTCTCTTAGAACTTGCATAAAACTTAGAAAGAATTATGGGTTTAAACCCTTTTTTGTACGAAATATGCTTTAAAACTGTTTTGGGGATATTAAACTATATTGGGAAGGACAAAATTTTCCTTCCCGGATTAAAAGAAAAAAATAATTTTCTAGGACACAGGTACGGGTCGCGGAAGGGGCGCCCACTAGTGTTTTTGGTGAAGTTTTCAGAAAAGCAGTTCCCATCAAAAAATAAAAAAAAAATCACAAGTACAAGTCTGCATCCCTGGCGCGTCATAGAGGGTATGCGGATTTGCTACGGTTTTTGCACAAATTGTGCAATTTCATAATTTGACCCGATTTCTCTTAATTCAGGTCGAGATCATTTTCTGATTCAATTTTTCGTGCTGATCGCAAATCTGGTCTCGAATTTTTCATCGGAGCTTTGAAAGATGCGTTGTGCATACGATGCATTTTAGGAGCATTTTGATAATTTTACAGGGTGTTACATTATCTCCCCCTTGGGATGATTCGTCCTTGAATGATGAGAAAATGTCGGATGGACACACGAATAACCCTAGAACTCATCTCATTCCTGACGCGGGAATGCTTGAATTCTCACTATCCATCATCTATCTATCTCTATCTTAGACTCGAGAATGGAATAGAGCAAGGCATCAACTAAATGAAAAGAAGCATCCGAAAGTGCTAAGGATAAGAATATTTACCTTCAACATCATCATCACTTGGCAAGAATAGATGCGGGTATTTGAGTTTCATCATTTCTCAGCTTCCCAAATAGCTTCCTCAACAAATTAATTCCTCCATAAGACTTTAATGGAGGCTATCTCTTTATTCCTCAGCTTACAGACTTGTCGGTTAAGGATCTGGACTAAAATTTCCTTGTATGATAAACTATCTTTCACACACATACTCTCCACCGGAATTGCTAAGGCTGGATCCACCAAACACTTCTTCAGCATAGATACATGAAATACAGGGTGAACTCCATCTAGCTCGAAGGGCAAGTCTAACTCATAGGCAACTTTCCAAATCCTTCTTACAATCTGGTATGGTCCGTGTTAATTCAAAAAATGACTTTTGATTTTTTGATTTTGAAAATTCGATTTAATACTTAACTAAATTAAGTATAAACCAAATTCCCAAAAATTTAAAGAAGAATCGCCACCTGATTTTAAGGATAATTAGGAAACCAACAAACATTTTAAAAGATCTAATAGAAAAATCTTTTAAAATATACCAAAAGAAGGGTTTGGGTTCAATTTTCACTTTGAGAAGAACTTAATCACTCAAAATGGTCGCTAATGTGCTGTCAACCGACGATTAGGAAATTGACTAGCTTTTTAAAGATTTGATTGACTTTGAAAAATTGACAAGTTTAAAAAATAGACTAATTTTGAAATAATTGGCTAAATCTGAAAGGCCTGACTAAGTTTGAAAACATTTGATAAAAACTTGACTAAATTTGAAAGAAATTGACTAAACTTGAAGGAAATTGACTAAGTTTTAAAGAATTGACTAGATTTGAAAAACGACTATCTTTGCAAACTTCGCTAAGTCTGCAAAGTTGACTAGGTTTGAAAATTTTGACTAAGTCTAAAAATGACTAAATTTAAAAATAGGCTAATTTTTTTAAAAGAAATTGACTAAATACTTGACCCATTTTGAAAAAGTTTTCACTAAAGTCTAATTTCATAGAAACAATTCTAACATCAAAGAGAAATAAAATAGAAAAAAAAGAAATTAACATAAATGACAAACATGTTGGGGAAATTAATAAGATTAATAACAAAACAAATAAAATGTTAGTGTTAGAACAAACATGAAACATAATAATCAAATAAAATAAAATACATTAAAAGAAACCTAGATCATTTGGGCTCAGCAGGCCAAAAGCACCTGTCCTAGTTTCTAGATAAGTTGGGCCTGCATAGCCCTTTTTCTCTTCTTTACTGTTGTTGCCTCCATGTCTGGGCCTTTGGCCCATCTGCTGCTACTGCCGTTTCTTGTTAAGATGGGACTCTCTCCGCGATGCATGATAAAATGAACCTTTCAGCAACTTGAAAGTAAAATGGCTCTCTGAGATGCATGAGATGTGATAAATTGCTGGGGACTTGAGTGAGATGGAACTATTTACGCTCCGGCTATATCTCGTAGTTAAGACCTGCAAAACTTCCCTGCATCCACAGAAAATTTCTTAGTCTCAAATTGAATTGATCTGTGTTGATTCTTCAGTTATCTGCTCCTCGTCTTGTCCCCCGATAAACCGCTTGGATCTCCCAGCTCTTGGTAGATAGAAGGTAGAAAAATACACATTTGACAAAATATTCTACATGTTAAAAATAACAAATTTAGAAAAGGTTTTTTGAGAAAAAAAAATGTTCGGCTTTTGAAATAGATTCCTTGGTGTGCCACGGTTGCCTCTAAATTCTTGATCAGGCTGAGAATCCTTAAGGCGGCTTTCAGACTTTTAACGATGCTTAGCAAAATTTTGAGGGCAACCTCAAAATTTCTGTCCCAGTTTAAATGCTGTTAGGGATCGATAGCTTATCAGAAGCACCTTGAGGATTTTTGAGATCGTTTCTCAAAAATTCTGTCTTAGTTGAAGTTTTACTATGCTTTGAACTTCGATTTGTTGAAGATGGACCTCTTTGTTTCAGAATTTTTGAGTTCCTCTCAAAAATTCTGTCCCAGTTTCCTTTATAGGAGTATGACCTAGCCGTTGTGGCGCCTACGTATCCCGTTGGGGCAGGAATCAGGCCAAATATAGTTCCCCTTTCGAGAGGTAGAGAAAAATATAAATTTTGAATAAGAAAATGACCGACATAGGCCGCCTACGTATCTCATTCTTGAGAATTCAGGTCAAATGTAGTTCATTACATAGAGAGAAATCGGATAACAAACATAAAATAATTACAAGCAAATGATGCAATTATAGGAAAAGAAAGTTTTAGATCTCTAGACATAGTGTCTCTTGGTAGCATGCGAGTTGATTGACAAGTTGTGGTAGGCAAGGCTTGTGCTAAATCCTAACAGATCATCGCATAATCAGATAAATACATTAATGTACTCTTCGACAGGTTGATGAGTCTTTCCTTCGAGTCTCTATCAAATGAATACTGATTCTGACTTCTCTGGTGTTTTTGTTTCTTAGGTTTCCAGTTTCAAGCTTGAGTTGTTTCAATTTTGACAAATGGTTCACATGTCAAGGTCTCTTCATCATACTCTTCGAACACTTCCCCAATATTCACCTCATTTTGTTCATTTAGCTTGTGACATGACATAATATGACAAGTTTTTGAGTTATCTTACTAAAATCATAAACAAATTTTATCTAGATAGCAAAATTGAAATAAGCAAAGTTTCGTTAATAAAAGGAGCTTTCAACTAAAAAGAAAGAAAGAAAGAAAATTTTGGCATAGCCATGTTGCCTTTTTCAAAATATTACGAGAAAATTAAAGCATAACAAAGTAAAATGATATAAAAGGTGGGCCTCGAGCCTCTTTGGGTTACCACCAATTTTGGAAATAATATAAAAGATACCTTTATCTATCAAGATGAGTGAAGAATCAGACGCGGAGTGGATGTATAATTAATCATTTTCTCTCTCGACTCAATGTCTTTTACCACCTAGTGTCTTGGTAAGCACAACACCATCTCCTTTGAATGTCCAGTCATTTTACTCAACACAGATCTATTCTAAATGCCTCTCGAATGAAAAATAACTCAAAAGATAAACGCGTTAGTCCTTATTCGTACTAAATAATGCAAATTATCACATAGAAGAATAAACACATAATAATTGCATTGTTTGAAGACGTACTAACCCATGAAGATAGGAAAATGACTAAAGTAGGCAATCTATTACCTATTTAAATTCAATAATTGTGAATTAGGGAGATGTTTTGACAATATCTCCTCACATTTTTTGAAATTGATGATTCCTTTGTAAGGAAGGATAACGGAGAAAAAATAAGTTTTTCTAAAATGAAGGACCTAGCCTTGAAATGCTGCCTACGTATCTCACAAAAGAGAAATCAGGCCCTACGTAGTTCGACAAGCTTGAATATTTCTAAATTAAAATGGGAAAATTCACCTCTCGTCAAATGAAGAGTAATATTTTAGGATTTTGAGAGTGGAGTTTGATTTTGTAGAGAAACTTGAGACTAGAAGAATATTTGGACGAACTTTTGATAGTGACTTGATTTATGTGCTTAGGGAATTCTAGAAACTTTCAAAAAGAAGTAGACTAGAAGTCTTCAAACAAAGCAACATAATCACACAAACCATTATAAAATACATTCGTAAATACATTTGCGCGTCCTAAATAGATATACGACCCTTTTGTGCCAAGGGTAGGTCGAACGATTTGAAGGATGTATACGCGATTTTAAATGTTCCATTGCCCCAAAAATATTTATGCAGGCTTTATGAATAAACTCGATAGGGATACATAATATGGGAAAGGGATACAAAAATAATCAGTCTCACACAAGGGTATGATCCTAAGCTAAACCTTCGTGGAAAATTTCTTCTTCTTGTACTTCTCGGCGTCTCTGAACGTCTTTGGATGGGACCCTGTAAACAACCCTCTTTTGATTAAAATGTGTTACTAAAATGAACTCACAACCCCGAGGAGCAAAGATTCGCCAAGCAACATATACATCCTTCAAATATAAACACATAAGCATGATCGTCCATTTGGGCCGAGGGTCACTTTGAACTCAAGGTGATCTTTCTAATGGGCCCAACATGCCTTACGTGCTGGGTCATCTTAGGCCAATGCTTAGGAGTAGGGATTTGGCTTTAATCTATCCTAGGTGTCTAAGAGTGAGTTTTGAATGGACTGGGAACCCATACGGACAACCTGAACTGGAAATCAAGAAAACTATTGGACGTATTACAAACCAATAAATTATCACTTATTTCAAAAAGGATTAAGTATTTGGAAATCCGACTGTGGGTTCGCAAAATCATCCTACCAAATACAAAAGATATAATAGAAATTGCCATGAAATGCAAATGACAATTTAATATCGAATTTAAACAAAATAAAGCAAATAGGGAAATATAACTAAATAAATCGAATAATTAGTCAAACAACCTAATCTAATGGTTAGAACCTAATTGAAAATTCCCAGCAGAGTTGCCATTTCTGTTAATTCAAAAAATGACTTTTGATTTTTTGATTTCGAAAATCCAATTTAATAATTAATTAATTTAAGTATAAACCAAATTCCCAAAAAATTTAAAGAAGAGTCGCCACCTCATTTTAGGATAATTAGGAAACCAATAAACATTTTAAAAGATCTAACAGAAAAATCTTTTAAAATACACCAAAGGAAGGGTTCAGATTCAATTTCCACTTTGAGAAGAACTTAATCACTCAAAATGACCGCTAACCTGCAGTCGACCGACAATTAGGAAATTGACTAGCTTTTTAAAGATTTGATTGACTTTGAAAAAATTTACTAGTTTAAAAAATTGACTAGTTTAAAAAAATGGACTAATTTTGAAAGAATTAGCTAAATCTGAAAGACCTAACTAAGTTTGAAAAAATTTGACAAAAACTTGACGAAATTTGAAAAAATTGACTAAACTTGAAGAAAATTGACTAGGTTTTAAAGAATTGACTAGATTTGAAAAAATAAATATCTTTGCAAACTTGGCTAAGTCTACAAAGTTGACTAGGTTCGAAAATTTTGACTAAGTCTAAAAATGACTAAATTTAAAAATAGGCTAATTTTTTTTTAAAAAAATGACTAAATACCTTACCCATTTTGAAAAAGTTTTCACTAAAGCCTAATTTCGTAGAAACAATTCTAACATCAAAGAGAAATAAAATAGAAAAGAAAAAAAGAAATTAACACAAATGACAAACATTTTACATATAAAGCCCTACCCTCCCACATTTTACATATAAAGCCCTACCCTCCCTACAGGAGGGTAGGGCTTTATAAAAAATACATTTTATAGGGAGGGTAGGGCTTTATATGTAAAATATTGGGGAAATTAATTAGATTAATAACAAAACAAATAAAATGTTAGTGTTAGAACAAACATGAAACATAATAATCAAATCAAATAAAGTACATTAAAAGAAATCTAGATCATTTGGGCTCAGCAGGCCCAAAAGCACCTGTCCTAGTTTTTAGATAAGTTGGGCCTGCGTAGCCCTTTCTCTCTTTACTGTTGCTGCCTCTATGTCTGGGCCTTTGGCCCATCTGCTGCTACTTCCCTTTCTTGTTGAGATGAGACTCCACCAAGGATCTGTGTTGAGCCCTTTCTTGTTTGCCTTGGTAATGAATGAGTTGACGTGATCTATCCAGGAGGAGGTACCATGGTGTATACTTTTTGCAGACGACATGGTACTGATTGATGAGACCGGACTAAACTTGATGATAGGTTGGAGGCATGGAGACACACCTTGGAGTCCAAAGGATTCAAATTGAGTAGGACCAAAACTGAATACTTGGAGTGCAAATTCAGTGTTGAGAGGGAT
>JAOTQR010058444.1:0-14074 GCA_025774065.1 Solanum ossicruentum | reverse complement strand
TGTATCTGAGCCTGCCTTGGCCCATTTTCAGGTCCTTGCAATTTTTATGAATTCCTTTGAACTGTTGGCATCAAATATTTGGCCTTAAGGCTTATTTCTGTTGTATCTCATCACTATATACACGTTGTGTATGAGTGTACATAGTCCGACTTCTTGCTCCCAAACCTGTGACCTGTGACACCCCATAACTCTATCCTCACTTGTACTTATGTTTCAAGAGTCATTCTTACATGTGGGGAGTGTGTTAGGATCATAAAATACCTTTTGTACTTAGTTGAGGTCAAAACTTTCCTATAAATTGAGCCTCCAGTGCTAGATTATGTGAGGGCCAATTTTAAATCCTCATAAATCCTAGCACACAATCAATGAGATGTCTGATAACCTATAAAATGAAAGCCCTTTGAATTAACTCTCCAACGCAACTGATTTCACCTAATTTGGATTTTGGAGTAAAATGTTATGGTCGTTTCACTATAGACTGGCAGTTGCAGAGTTCTTCTATGAAACCTCTTCATGGGTCGTAAATTGAAGTACGACCCGTCTGCTAATTCGTGGAAAAAGTTCCTAAAACTTCAATTATTGGTCCCAAATGTTACGAACCCATCTACAGGTTGTAGAACCTTCTACGAGTCATAAAATGGGCTCGTAAAGGTAAACTAGAGACCTCGAAATTGGCCAAAACCTTACGGAATGGTTCCTACGGGCCGTAGAACTTTCTACGGCATTAAATGGGCCTGTAGACAACTTTTGACAACCTTTTAAGAAACATTATTTTGGTCTTTTCACATCCTTCAAACCCTAGGATTGATGTTTTTACACCTAGATAAAGCCCTAAACATATTTTGAACACTTTTACGCTAAAACACTCTCTCAAAATGTAGAAGAAGGATTTCAAGAGAGAAAAGGGCTACGGTTTGAAGGAAGACATGAGAATTCTTCTAAGCTACTTCAAGCTTCAAAACTTCTATGTATGTAAGGCTAATCAAAACATGGATTCTATTCTTCCACGTGCCCCATAACCCAAATCGATGGTGATGTAAGTAAATTGAGTCCCCCATGAATGTTTCTTGAAGGTCTTTTCTTAAATTCTAATGTATTCCTATAAAATCTTGCATGGCTTACTATTTTTATGATTTAATTGCTTGAATTTCATGACTTTAACTTACTACATGAACCCTAGCATGATTTCTTATTAATTTCACATATTTTACTTACATGAGCATGCACGAGCATAATTATAGCACGAAGAGACTATGGAATCCCTGAAGGCTTTAATTCTGCATTTGTTTCCCAAAATGCTACGAGATAGAAAGGTGCATGATTGAGTCCTGATAAATCAAGAACTGAACCTAAAAATGATGTAACCAAAGGATTGATAGTTGATGTGACGAGTTGAGTTGATAATTGTCCAATGAGGATTGATAGTTGATGTTACTAGTTGAGTTGATAATTGTCCAATGAGACTAGATGAATGAGTTAACCTTAGAGTTGGTGTCTTATAAGTATATTGAGTCTTGGGAGGAGTATTGAGTACCAAATTGAGTAAGAGTAAGTCTAGCTCAAACTCAATAACTACATAGCCAGCGTAGGAGAGGATTGACCGTAGAACTGGATGTTTCCTATTGTCCCAAAATGAGGACTTGATGTTACTGATTTAGGATCCACTGATGGGATTTCCTACACCCTCAGTAGGGTATTTGATGGATGTGGCATTGACATCACTTCCTTGTATCACCATCGACCCATAGGTGGTGGTTATTGGTTAGAGAATCTCCTAAATATGCTTTGATAGTACTTTCAATGGATGGGATGTAGATGATTGATGAGTACTCATTGTCTAAATTGAATTCTTACTTTAGATTCTTGACATGATGATTGAGTTTCCTATTTCTTATGTGAAGCTATTTGAGTTGATGTTATCCTTCCTTTACATGTTTCTCTTTGGCCTTTTTACATGCTCATACATTCCACGTACCGACGTCCAATTGAGCCTACATCTTTTCATGATATAGAGACAGGTACTAGAGGTCATCAATAGGCGCCCCATTTAGGACCTAATTGCTTTCAACTGATTGGTGAGCCCTCCCCTACTTTCGAAGGACATCTTGTTTCTTTTCTAGGTATTAGTTTAGACTTATTTCATTTTATTCAGAGATAGTCATGGGTCTATTATTTGCACCATTATATAGATGTTTTAGAGGCTTCATAGACTAGAATGTTGAGTTATGATTGGATGTTATGTTGGCTAGTTTCTTTCTTACTAGTCTATCTTAGTTTATGTGTGAGATGATTGTCCTTTGGCCTTTATTTATAGATTGCCATTTCCTTTCTTTACGTACTCTTATACACTGATGTCTTCCACTTTTATAATGTGATTGGACGAATATGATGAGGCTGAGTGGTTTTCTTAGGGGCTAGCTATAGTCTTTAAGTACCAGCCACGCCAAGGGGGTTAGGGCATGACAAACTTGGTATCAGAGCACAGAGTTCAAGAGTCCTAGGAAGTCTATGAAGTCATGTCTAGTAAAGTCTGGTTTATGGGTGTGTTGTGCACCATATTTTAAAAGCAGAAGGCTATAGGATATTAGGAATTGTTTCACTTTCTTGTATTTTGAGTTCGTTGCGATAGATTTCAACTCTAATAAAGTATCTATCTAATTCTTTGCATTACGCACTTGCAGTTCATGCCTCCTAATCATACCACCACCCAAATAAATGCTTAAGCTAGCAACACAGAGAATTTCCCACTAGAGGTGCCTCCTCATATAGAGACGAGAGGCAAGGGTTGACGTGTTGGAGTCATTGGAACTCCCTAGGCACCTACTACTTCACCTACTCTTACTGCAGAGGCTAATTTTCGGGGAGCTATCACTATGCTCACCCAGCTGGTAGCTGCCCAGAGTGGGAATCAGAGTTCAACGGCTCCTAGCTCTAACTCTCAAGAGCGAACTACTATGACAAGACTTATAGATTTTCTAAGGATGAACCCACCAGTCTTTACAGGGTCTAAAGTTGAGGAAGACCCCCAAGAATTTTATTTATGAGATCTGGAAGGTGATGAAATCCATGTATACGGCAAAAATTGAGGGAGCTAACTTGCTTCCTATCAACTCAAGGATGTGGAAAACATTTGCTACAATCAGTGGAAAGAGAGCGAAGGTGAGGATGCTGAGCTTGCCATTTGGGATGACTTTGAGAGTGCCTTTCTTGATCACTTCTTTCAACGAGAGTTGAAGGAAGGGAAGGTTAAAGAGTTAGTCAACTTGAAGCAGGAGGGGATGACTATAAAAGAATATAGTCCTAAACTTATACAACTATCCAGGTACGCTCTAGGGATGGTCCCTGATGTGAGGTCAAAGATGAGAAAGTTCATACCCGTCTTGGTCAAGACTATGAAAAAGGAGTGCAAAGCGATAACTTGAAGAGGACTAGAAGATGAATAGGGAGGAGCACTTGAGCAAAGAGGCTAAGTCATCAGGGCATGAGCCTAACCAGCATAAGCAAGGTAAAGGGGACAAGTCCTATTTTCAGAAGAGGTCTTCGAACTATGCACCATCCTTAGCAAGTGCACCAACTCTGAGTAATAGGTATGATCAAAAGTCTCAGGGCTATCAGAATTACAAAGCTGAGGGTTCTCAATCCCAAGCTAGTGTGACTTAAGGGTTGAGGGGGATACTACTATGTGGAAGTGAGGTAAGCTCCATCTAGGTTAGTGCCGTGAAGGGACAAATGCTTGCCATAGGTGCGGACAAACTGTTCACTTCCAGAATGAGTGTCGAATAAGGAGAAGGGAATGATAAAGGTTATAAAGCTCAACCTTCAGTAGGAACATAGAGAGGTGCCATGACTAATATGGGTATGGGGGTACAAATAGTCTATGTGCAATGGGAAATCGACAGGATCAGGTAGTTGCATCAAATGTTATCACGGGTATGCTACGAGTCTTTTCATATGATATGTATATCTTGCTTGAACTAAGTGCCACTTTTTCATTTATAACTCCATATGTGGCTCATAAGTTCAAGATTCTTCCTGAGTATTTTTGAAACAACCCCAAAACATGCCCAAAAATGTGCCTCGGAAGTGTCCAGAATCGTAATTTCTATATATCTCAAAATTCATGTGTGATATCGGAAATTTAACTTCATATTCTTATTCAGGAGTTCAAATTGAGTGCGCAATAGGTCAAACCCCGATTTAAGAGAAACTGTAGCAAAATTTGAAAATCATAATAATACGATTTCCAGTGTGCATCCGTGCCCCTGGCCTGATACGCCAAGAGCGCACTATAATGTTTTTTTTCCCAATTTTGTTGAGTCGGGCCAAGGCCTTTGGGTCTTGGGCCTAATCCTTCCCATACATGAAATTATCTATACTTAGTCTTATTTCACCCTCATATCATTCAAGACATTCCCAAATACTCCCTCAAACACTTAGATAATATTTCATCTCCAACTTTCAACTCCCAAAACTCATCCGGATCTTAAGGTTCTTATTCAAGCTTCAAGTCTCCATCTCCAATCTTCTTCAAGAATTCTCCAAGGTCAAGGTATGTGGGTTTCTTTTGTGGGTTCCTTTCACCTATGATGGCCAAGCTTTCTTATACCTAAAATTGCATGATTTAAAGTTGATTTACTCATGTGTCTTGCTTATCATGAATTTTACTACACACTATATTGGAGTTTCATGAAATTGTGATTGTTTTAGCATGTTTTGAGCTATGAATCTAAGGTCTATTGTGAGATTTAAGGAAGGGTTTTGATGTATATTTCTTGATGGTATTACCAAGTATCTATTGATGGTTTTACATTGGATTTTCTAGTATGACTCCACTCTTGAAATGCATGGTTTTACACTAGTACTATACACCCATCAAGTGTTTGATTAAATGTCCAGGTTATGATTTCTTGAGGAATTGAAAGTCTAATGCATTTCTTGTGAGTTGAAAGACTTTACGATGATGAAAGTAATGTATGTATATGATATTATCTCTATACTGTTGGGAATTGACTAAGCCTCACTCGGGAGGTTATAGGCCTGGGTAACCTTGTTGAGGGGTTTATACCTCGATCCCCTTGCTTGGGAGGTGGCAGGATCGTGCAACCATAATGAGCATTTTGTACCTTGACAACCACGTTGAGGGGTTTGTAATTAATTAACCATGTTGTGGGGGAGGGGGTTCGTACCTTATCAACCATGTCAAGGGGTTTGTACCTCATCAACCAATTGAGGGGTTTATACCTCATTCGCCTCTCTAAGGGGATGGTAGGCCTTGGATATGCACTAATAAAGGTCACTCTATACACATGTATTATGTTCTTTATAACCATGGTTTACTACAAGCATCTTTCATGCATGACATATTTTTATATGCTACTCATTGCCTATGCTTATACATTTTGATTATGTTACTTATCTCTTGTTACATTGTATCCTACATATATAGTACATTCAAATGTACTAACACATACTCTATGCCTGCATGATGTCACCATGTAGGAACCAGAGCCCCACTTGAGAATCCTCCTCTGCGTGGCTAGTACGATTTCTCCCAAGCTTGTTGGTGAGTCCTCCATTCCAAGGATGATGATTATGATCTCATGTTATGTTCTATGATTATCTTTCTTTTTATCTATGTATTGTCTATGAGGGTGCGATCGGTTGCTTGTCTTGGCCCCCGCTATGTTCTACGGTTAGTGGTGTTGTTGGACATGTTATGTATCTATGTTATGAGCATTGACTCTCTTGTTCTTGATATTTTATTATGAAGCTTCCCCTTAGGCCTTTTGACCTTATTTCTAATCTAGTATGTCATTTACTTGCTTTCGCGACAAATGGTGTGTAATGATATGTTAAAAGGCTTGCTTGGGGTCCCTTCGGGTTCCCTATGTGTTGTTTCATGTCTAGGCCCTAGACTTGGGTCATGACAAACTTGGTATCAAAACATTAGGTTGTTAATGGTGCTTGACATTCAAAACACCGTGCCGATTAGAGTCTTATTCATGTTTTTGTTGTGCACCACAATCATGAGTAGGAGGCTATGAGACGTTTTAGAAAATGTTTCCCGTTTTTTTACTCTATATTTTTCCATAGAAGTTAAGGTAAGTCTTTCCCCCTAACGATTTTCCTTAGCTATACTAGAACATTCCTAGAATAAGAGGAAGAATAGCCCGCACACCCAAGGAACAATTGGCTCATGGTGAGCTCCGGGATGCTCTCACTTTGCTTGCGCAAGTTGTGTCTAATCAAGCCAACCAACGGGCCCAAGACCCTCATGTCCCTACACTAGCATCTCGGGTTTGAGAGTTCATGAGGATTAATCCCCCAAAATTCTATGGGTCAAAGGTGAAAAGAGGACCCTCAAGAGTTCACTGATGAGGTTTACAAGATTTTGGCTATCGTGGGTGTAAGGTCGGAAGAGAAGGTAGAGTTGGTGGCTTACCAACTCAAAGGGGTAGCACAGATATGGAATAATCAATGGAAGGAGGAGAAGGGAATCAACCATGTGGTACTTTGGGCTGAATTCAAGGTGACTTTTCTTAATCGGTTCTTCCCTCTTGAGCTTAGGGAGGCCAAACTGGTGGAAGTTATGAATTTAAGATAAGGGATTGTGAGGGAGTATGCCTTCAAGTTCAACCAACTCTCAAAGTATTCCCCACACTTGGTTGCAGACTCAAGGTCTAGGAAGAATAAATTTGTAATGGGTGTTTTCGATTTGGTAAGGGAAGAATGTCAGACCACTATGTTGATTAGTGACATGGATTTGTCCTATTTGATGACCTATACTGAACAAATGGAGGAGGAAAAGTTCAGGAAGAGGAGGGGTCATGAGGCCAAGGAGGCCTGTTTTGATGGTAAATTCCAAAGTCGAAAGGGTGACCGGTCCGGTCAAAGCCAAGGTTCTTATCATACATTTCATAAGAGGGTTTCTTATGAATTTCAATGGTCCCAAGGTGTTGGGGGTGTGGTTCCTAATGGTGGGTGTTCGAAATGTGGTAAGGGTCATAGTGGCCCGTGCATGAGGGATACTAATTCTTGTTATGGTTTTGAGGAACTTGGCATAAGGCGTTGGATTGCCCTCGAAATTGCAACAAGGGTAAGGATGTTCATCCATAAGGTGCTAATGTGGTTCCTTTGGAGAGAGGTGGTCACAAAAGGTGGTGCCCCAAGGCATAATCGATTTTATGTTTTGCATGGGAGGCAAGGAGTTGATGAGGTGCCCCATGTCATCACCATTATGTTAAGAATCTTTGATTTTGATATGTATGCATTGATTGGTCTGGGTGCCACTACTCTTTCTTCTTTTACCCTTTTTATTGCCAAAAAGTTTCATGTTGAGCTCGAATTATTGTGTGAGTCAATGAGGTGTCTACTCCTATTGGTACATCTATTATTACTAGAAGGGTCTATAGAAATTATCTCATTTGCATCTTGCATAAAATATTGCCTTGTGATCCTGTTGAGTTAGATATGGTTGATTTTGATGTCATTCTTGGGATGGATTGATTGCATGCATATTATGCCTCTATTGATTGTAGAACCTGTAGGGTCAAATTCCAATACCCAAATGAACCCGTGAGTGGGAGAGTCATGATGTGGTGGTCAAAGGTAGATTCATCTCTTGCATTAAAGCACGTAAGTTGATCTCTAAGGGATTTCTTTATCATCTTGTGCGGGTTAGGGATGTGGAGTCCAAAGTACTTCCAATGGAGTCAGTTCCGATTGTAAATGAGTTTCTTGATGTCTTTCCAAATGACCTTCCTGGTGTTTCTCCCGAAAGGGAAATAGATTTTGGTGTAGACCTCCTCCCTGATATTCAACCTATCTCTGTTTCCTTTTATCGTATGGCCCAATAGAGTTAAAGGAGTTTAAGGAGCAATTTAGAGACTTGCAGGAGAAGGGTTTTTATTAGGCCTAGCCATCACCTTAGGGTGCACTGGTGTTTTTGTGAAAAAGAAGGATGAGTCTCTTAGAATATGTATTGACTACTTGTAACTTAATAGGGTCACAATCAATAATAGGTATCCTCTTCCAAGAATTGATGATTTGTTTGACCAACTACAAGGGGCTAGCCACTTCTCTAACATTGATCTTCGGTCCAGGTATCCAGTGAAGGTGAGGGAGTGTGATATTCTCAAGATGGCCTTCCAGACTAGGTATGGACAGTGTGAGTTTGTTGTATATCTTTGGGCTTGACCAATGCACCGGTTATCTTCATGGATCTTATGAATAGGGTCTTTAAATCCTACCTTGATTTATTTGTTGTGGTCTCTATTGATGATATTTTGATTTATTCTCATAGTGAGGAGGAGAATGTGGCTCATTAGAGGGTAATGTTGCAAAGATTGAGGGAAGAAAAGTTGTATGCTAAGTATGAAAAGTGTGAATTTTGGTTGAAATAAGTTGCATTTCTAGATAATGTGTTATCAAGGGATTGTATTAAGGTGGTTCCTAAAAAGACTGATGTGATTAGAAATTAGCATAGATCATTGACCCTATCAGATATTAGGAGCTTCTTGGGGTTAGCGGGTTACGATCGGAGGTTTATGAATGGGTTCTCCTCTATTGGTTCTCCCATGACAAAATTGACCCACAAGAAGGCCAAGTTTGTGTGGACCGATGAGTGTGAAAAGATCTTCCAAACCATGAAAGATAAGCTTGTGTCTGCTTCTATATTGTCACTACCAAAAGGGCTAGAAGGATTTGTTGTGTATTATGATGTTTCTTGGGTTGGTTTGGGTTGTGTTTTAATGCAAAATGGTAAGGTAATCACTTATACATCTAGGCAACTCAAAGTGCATGAAAAGGACTATCCTACCCATGATCTTGAGCTAGTCGCTGTGGTATTTTAATTAAAGATATGGCGTCATTATTTGTATGGGCTGCATGTTGATGTGTTCACTAACCATAAGAGTCTCTAATATGTCTTTACTCAAAAAGATCTCAATTTGAGGCAAAGAAGATGGTTAGAACTTCTTACGGACTATGACATGAGTCTGTACTATCATCCCGATAAGGCTAATATGGTGGCGGATGCTTTGAGTGGGTTGTCGATGGGTAACCTAGCTTATGTTGATGGTGGTGGGAAAGGGGTGGCTAGGGAGTTTTATCGGTTGGCTAGATTGGGGGTTAGGTTGGAAGAGGTTGATAATAGGGGTATTGTTGTTGTTATTGTTGATGGTTCTAAATGTTTATTGTTTGAAGAGGTGAAAGCTAAGCAAGATCTTGATCCCACTTTGTTGGAATTGAAGGCATTGGTAAAAGATGGTAAGGTGGAGGTTTTCTCCTAAGGGTGAGATGGTGCCCTAAGGTACTAAGGTAGGTTGTGTGTACCTTGTGTTAATGGCTTGAGAGAAAGGATCCTTGATGAGGCTCATGGTTTGTCCTATTCTATTCACACCAGTTCTACTAAGATGTATAGAGATTTGAGAGAGGTATATTGGTGGGGAAGCATGAAGAGGGATATTTGCCAAATTTGTTTCTGGTTGTCATAGTTGCCAACAAGTCAAAGCCGAACATCAAAGGCTGGGTTACATAACCCAAGACATAGAAATTCCTACTTGGAAGTGGGAAGAGATTAATATAGATTTTGTTTTTGGGTTTCCCATGACTAGAAAAGGTTTTGATCCCATTTCTGTTGTGATTGATAGGATGAAAAAATTGGCTCACTTTCTACCGATTAAGACTACATATGATGCTGAAGATTATGCTAAAATTGTACATTTAAGAATTGGTGAGATTGCATGAAGTGCC
The DNA here is from genome assembly GCA_025774065.1 of Solanum ossicruentum. NCBI lineage: Eukaryota > Viridiplantae > Streptophyta > Magnoliopsida > Solanales > Solanaceae > Solanum > Solanum ossicruentum. The sequence continues at coordinate 4,321 of JAOTQR010058444.1, read as the reverse complement.
CTTGTCTATCATGTCGGATCATGGTGCTCAATTTACTTCACACTTTTGGAGTTCCTCCCAAAGGGGTCTTGGTAAACAAGAGTTAAACTTAGTACGACCTTCCACCCTCAAACGAATAGCCAAGCCGAAAGAACTATACAAACTCTTGGGGACATGCTTAGAGCCTATGTATTGGAGTTTAAGGATAGTTGGGATGATCATCTCCCGTTGATTGAGTTCGCTTATAATAATAACTATCATTCTCGCATCGGTATGACTCTTTTTGAGGCCCTCTATAATGGACGTTGTAGATCATCGGTTGGGTGGTTTGAGGTTGGAGAGGTGGCTTTGTTAGGATCAGATCTAGTCATGTAGGCTCTTGAGAAGGTTAGGATGATTAGAGAAAGGTTGAAGACGGTCCAAAGTCGCCAAAAGTCCTATGCCGATGTGAGGAGAATGGATCTTGAATTCAAAGTTGGTGATTGGGTTTATTTAAAAATTTCACCCATGAAGGATGTGATTCATTTTGGTAAGAAGGTTAAGTTAATCCCTAGGTATATGGGCCTTTATAAGGTGTTGAGAAGGATTGGTAAGGTGGCCTATGAGTTGGAATTGCCTAGTGAAATAGGATTGGTTCATCTGGTCTTCCATGTGTCTGTATTGAGGATGTGTGTTGGTGATCCAAATGCTATTGTGCCTCTTGATTTTGTGGGGATAGTTGAAGACAACTTGACATATGAAAAATTTCTAGTAGAGATCTTGGATAGACAAGTGAAGAGGATGACGAACAAGGATTTGTTTCTTTTAAGGTCCTTTGTAGGAATCAACAAGTCGAAAGTGCTACATGGCAGGCGAAGCGGACATGCCAAAAGAAATACCCCTATATTTTCCATTCTACTCAAGCCTAAGGTGCTAATTCTAAGTCATCTATGTGATTTCATGTCTGATGTTTCAGCCCCTATGTCATTTGCATGCATTCATGTTTATATTGACAAAGTTCATGGTGATTTTTATACTTACGTTGAGATTTTGAGAATGGAATTTTAAGAGTGTTGTTTCATTCTTGTTGGGGCTGCTTTCTTCATGATTACTCTTCTCATATATGTATTTTAGACATTCGGGAACAAATGTTCCCAAGGGGAGATATTGAAACGACCCCAAAAAGTGCCCGAAAATGTGCCTCGGAAGTGTCCGGAATATTAATTTCCATATATCTCAAAATTCATGCGTGATATAGAATATACAACTACATATTCTTGTTCAAGGGGTCAAATTGAGTGGGAAATGGGTCTAACCCTGATTTACTAGCAACATAGCAAAATTTGAAAATCACAAAAATGCAATTTCCAGTGTGCATCCGCGCCCCTAGCCCGATGCGCCAAGGGCGCACTACAGTGTTATTTTTGCCCAGTTCTGTTAGGTCACTCCAAGGACATTGTCTCTTGGGCCTAAGCCTTCCCATACATGAAAATACCTATTCTTAGCCTTATCTCACCCTCATATCATTCAAGACATTCCCAAATACTCCGTCAAACACTTAGACAATATTTCATCTCCAAATTTCAAATCCCAAAACTCATCTGGATCTTAAGGTTCTCATTCAAGCTTCAAGTCTCCATCTCCAATCTTCTTCAAGGATTCTCCAAGGACAAGGTATATGGGTTTCTTTCATGGGTTCCTTTCACCCATGATTTCCAAGCTTTCTTTTACCTAAAATTATATGATTTAAAGTTGATTTACTAATGGGTCTTGCTTATTATAAATATTACTACACATTATGTTGGGGTTTCATAAAATTGTGACTATTTTAGCATGTTTTGAGCTATGAATCTAAGGTCTATTATGAGATTTGATGAACGTTTTTGATGTATATTGCTTGAGGTTGTTACCAAGTATCTATTAAAGGTTTTACTTTGTATTTTCTAGCATGACTCCACTCTTGAAATGCATGGTTTTACACTAGCACTACATACTGGCCAAGTGTTTGTTAAAATATTCGGTTTATGATTTCTTTAGGAATTAAAGGTCTAATGCATCTCTTGTGAGTTGAATGACTTTTAATGATGATGAAAGTAATGTATGTATATGATATTATCTCTATAGTGTTGGGAATTGACCAAGCTTCACTCAGGAGGTTGTGGGCCTAGGTAACCTTGTTGAGGGCTTTGGACCTCAATCTCCTAGCTCAGGAGGTGGTAGGCCCGTGCAACCATGTCGAAGGGTTTGTACCTTGATAACCACGTTGAGGGTTTTGTATTTAATCAACCATGCTGGGGGGGGGGGGGGTTTTTTTCCTAATCAACCATGTTGAGGGGTTTGTATCTTATCAACCATTTGAGAGGTTTATACCTCCTTCACCTCTCAAGGGGGTGGTAGGCCTTGGATATGCACTAATAATGATCATTCCTTACACATAAATTATTTCTTTATATGTTTGGTTTACTACAAGAATCTTTCATGCATGCATATTGTTATATGTTACTCATCGCCCATGCTTATGCATTTCGATTATGTTACTTATCTCTTGTTGCATTGAATCTTACATACTTGGTACATTCAAACGTACTAATACATACTCTATACCTACATGATGTAACCATGTAGGAACCAGAGCCCCACTAGAGCATCCTGCTCAACGTGGCTAGTACGATTTCTCCCAAGCTTGTTGGTGAGTCCTCCATTCCGGGGATGATATTTATGATCTCATGCTATGTTCTAAGACTATCTTTCCTTTATTTATAGACTATGAGGGTAAGCCCAATTGCTTATCTTTTCCCCTGCTAAGTTCTATGGTTAGAGGTGTTGTTGGACATGTTATGAATCTATGTTATGAACCTTGACTCTCTTGTTCTTGATCTTTATGTTATGAAGCTTCCCCTTAATCTTTGTTGCCCTTATTTCTAATCTACTATGTCATTTACTTTCTTTCATGACCAATGATGTGTAATGATATGCTAAGAGGCGTGCTTGGGGTCACTTCGTATTCCCCATGCGCAATGTCACGTCCAGGCCCTAGGCTTGGGTCGTGATGGTTTTCTTGAGCCCTTCAGTGTTTTTACTCCTACTGGTGAGTCCATTCTAGCTGAAAGGATATATAGATATTGCATGGTGTCTATCTATCATAGCGATACTTTGGCCAACTTAGTTGAGTTAGAGATGATGGACTTTGATGTGATTCTTAGCATGAATTGGCTTCACGCCTATTATGCGTCTATTCACCTAATTGTCAAATTCTAGTTTCCAAGTGCACCTGTCATAGAGTGGAAGAGTGATTTTATTGCACCTAAGGGTTGCTTTATTTCCTACCTTAAGGCCAAAAAAATAATTTCTAAAGGATTTATCTATCACCTCGTACGAGTCAACGATGATGATGTAGAGTCTCCACCTTTTGCGTTAGTTCCAGTTGTCAATAAGTTCCCCTGTTTCTTCCCTAATAATTTACTCAGAGTCCTTTCTAATAGGTGCTTTGAACATTTTTGCTGAAGTCGAAAAGCGCGTGAAGGATGTTCAACTTTTAGCCTAGGGAAGAGAGTTGTATGCTTTGTTTGGGAAGGATGAATCACGACATTCCTATTCCGAAAAGGCTAGTTGCGGATTGCACTCAACCTCCATCTCATGAGGAGAGGCGAAGAGGCCGCAATTTTGATATTAGATTTTAGAACAGGGCGATGGGGAACTTCCATCTGAGAGGGGAGAAAAGAAGATGCTACCCCCCCCAGCCCCTCCTCCCAAGCAGCAGGGCATGATCAGTCTTATCAGGCGGAAGGGGGGTCGTTAGACCGTAGCTTGTGGTGGAGATTGACTTTGGGATCGATGTTCCCCCCGATAGTTAGCCTATCTCTATTCCGCCATATAGAATGACTCCTACTGAGTTGAAAGAACTGAAAGAGCAGTTAAAACAACTCTTGGATAAGGGATTTATTAGGCCGCGTGTCTCTCCATGGGGGCTCCTGTCCTATTTGAACAAAAGAAAGATGTCTCCAAAAGGATGTGTATAGATTGTCACCAGTTGAACAAGGTGACCATTAAGAAAAACTATCCCTTTCCATGGATTGATGACATATTTGACCAACTTCATGTTGCCTCTATTTTCTGCAAGATAGACCTCAGATCAGGCTATCACCAGTTGAAAGTGAGAGAATGTGACATCCCGAAGAGGGCATTTCTGTAACACCTAAAATTCTTTTAAAGCTAAGACTGAGCCATTCTTCGTAGGACATAGCATTTTAGTTAATGATTCTTAATTGAGTGTAAGTTTTAAAGTCAAATTCTTAATGTGGGAATAAAATTGGAGAAGATCTAAGGTCACACGAACCCTCTAGTACAAAGCTAAGCTAAAAAC
>JAOTQR010058413.1:0-14075 GCA_025774065.1 Solanum ossicruentum | reverse complement strand
ACCCTATTAAGTTTCCGGTAATCATTGCACATCCTAAGAGAACTATCTTTTTTCTTCACAAACAACACCAGTGCACCCCAAGGTGACTTACTATAATTTATGAAACCCTTCTCCAAAAAAATCCCTCAATTGGTCCTTCAACTCCATCAATTCCACCGAAGCCATATAGTAAGGAGGAATAGAAATAGGTTGTGTAATGGGAAGGAGGTCTATACTAAAGTCTATTAATTTTTTGATGTCTCATCGAGAAAGACAACAAGAAACGCATTGACCACCGGAACCAACTCAATAGGAAGGACTTTAGACTCAATATCCCTAACCCTCACAAGATGATAAATGCAACCCTTAAAAATCAACTTTTGGGCTTTAAGACAAGAAATGATTCTACTCTTATCTACCACATTACGAGTTTCCCACTCAAGGACGAGACCATTAGAGGAATTAGAATTTAACATTGTGCGTTCTACGATCAATAGAAGCATGATATGCATGTAACCAAACCATCCCAAGAAAGATTTCAAAATCCTCATTACCTTCTAAAAGAATATTGTTAGTATTGGCATAAATGACCCTTCCCTCCCATTCGGCTATAGAAAGAGCCCCCGAATCTAGAGTTTCTTATAATTCCATCCTAGTTCCAATAATGCATTTCTCAGAGCGAGAAAGAGGAACTGTTTGACATTGCATATTAGAACTCATTAAAGCTCAATTCGTATCACTATGCTCGATGAAAGGAATGAGGGTAGCTCAAATAGAAAAATATTGAAAAGGAAAATACTTCGAAGATAAACCTGTTCCCATGAAACAGTCAAGAATTCTCGACAGTATCAAGCAGGAATAACTTGTTATCGAGTTTAAAAAAATCACAAGGCAATACATTATGCAATATGAACACCAGATAAATTTTATAGAATCTTTTAGCAACAATGGATTCATCAACGAGGCTAGACACTTCATAAGGTTCACAAAACAATTCGGGACTCACACGAAGCTTTTTGGCAACAAAAGGTGTAATGAAAGAAAGAGTGGCACCAGGACCTATCAATGCATATACGTCATAATAAAAAACCTTTAACATACTGTTGAAGCGCCAAGCGAAGTCTAGTGACCCCTAGAGGGGTATGGTGGAGTTCTTAAACAATCATCCTCAAAATTTGTTGTAGCCCATGGATAGAGTCTCCGATTGTGATCTTTTGCACCATACTCCAAACATGCATTCAAACCAGCCAAAAGATCTCCCGGATGGTACCTACCACACTTGTTGCACGTAGGAGAAGCTTGAACACCAACACCTTTTCCCTTCCTTTGAGCATATGAGCAATCAACAACCTTCTGACGTACTTCACCACAACCATAGCAAGTATTAGAGTTTCTCATACATGGGCCACTATGGTTTCTGCCACATCTTTGGCACTTAGGATAGGTCGCCCCACCCTTGGCACAAGCTTAGTATATAGAAGCCTACTTTCAAATTGAGCCCTTCTTCTCCCTTCCCTTGAGGCCACCAGGTAATCTCTGATCTCATGCAACACGGCCACACTTGAAACAATCCTTGGTGCTCACTAAACACCTTTCTTGATGCTTCTTGCCACACCCTTGACAAGTGGCAAAAGTGATCATTTTCTTCTCATACTTGGGAACAGTAGGCTCATAGAAGATAAGGTAACATCAACTCTAGCCCTCTTAGTCTTCTTCTCCATCCTATTGTCCCTTGAAGTCTCAGGGGCACCCACTTGTTGATTGAGTTGAGTGGTTACTACCTTGGCCAACAGCCATATATCATTACAAACCTCCACACTTGACATGTCAACGTTGGGAAGTTAACCCTCAAGTGAGAGATGGTTACCATCCTATCCACCATTCTGAATAGCTTGAGATATATTCTGAAATGTAATGGTGTGGGATCAGTAATAAGCCTTAGGGGACTTAGCTCCACCTCATGACATAGATTATGAAAGAGTGAAACATTCCTAAATGCTTCATATATAGTCTCCAATTGATAATTGTGACGCGCTTTACAACCTTGAATAAGAATCTAATGGACGCGATGTGTTGCATTTTTTAGGACCATCAAAAAGCTAGTGCTCTGATACCTTGTTTATCACGACCCAAGTCTAGTCCTAGACGTGATATGGCGAGTGGGGAACTCGAAGGGACCCCAACTCATAGTATATCAATTAGACATCCTTGGTCACGGAAGCAAAATAAGAATTATAAGGTATAATAAAAAGGGAAATGGGACTCAGGATAGTCTTTGATATTCATAAAAGCAATAAAAGAGTGAAGCTCATAGTATAAATACATTATATTATCCAACAACACCTCTATCTTGGACTGAAATGAGGGCCAAGATACTTTCTGGGCTCACCCTCATAATAACAAGTGCTCAACATAAAAGCTTCTCAACATAGCAAGACTAATTTAGATATTATCCTCAAACTTAAGGACTCACCAATGCTTTTTATCGAAGTACCAAGCTAGTCACATGGAGGAGGATGATTAAAAGGAGCATAAGTATACATGGCGCAGTGCAACAAAGAAATAAATCAATATACTCAAAGTGCATAGTCATAGGCAATGGATGTATAAACTTGAGGTGACATGCATGTGCAATGCTTGTAATAAGACATGCTTGTAAATAAATCAACTTACACAACATACCATACATATGTATGAAGATACCTTAACCGACATGAGTAAGACTAAGCGAGTTACAACTTGGAATCCCGATGATTACCCCTCATCAGTAAAGAGGTAATCTACTTGTCAAGGTAATCCATACTTCATCTTACGGGAACATGACCAATTTCGTACGAAGTAACCCTCCTTACGAGATCATGACCCATTTCAGAAAGGATTTCATGATAAAGTGCACTAGATAGATCCACTAGAATAACAAGGGTAAAGTATAATCATATGTTGGCACTTAGTTTGAGGAAAGAGTATGGACCCTTAAATATGGTCCACACTGACGACCCTTCTTTTGATGGTAAGCCTAATCCTATGGAATAATACTTTAGCGATAATATGAAAAGCTTGTAAGAGCATGAATTTAGTAGCTCATAAACATGCTTGACCCCTAATAGTGAATCTAACTTGAACACGAGAGTAATAATAAGACATGAACCCTTGTTTTAATATGAAACAACTCACAAGGGGTAAAAGTTTTGAAAATTGGGCATGACTTGATACTTGTAAAATCATAGATACTTTTCATGAATTCGATACATGCTTGAAAGCCCTTAATCATCATATAGTAACTTGACTTGTAAATCATGTAATAAATCATCAATAACTTGAGAATTCTTGTTATGTTATTTTATCAAACATATGGTATGTCATAATACTTATTAAAAATCATGCAATTTGAGAGTAAAACAAAAATGAGTAAACTCAATGCAAATCAACCCACAAACATGATAGTAAAACCCTCGTATAGAGTACCTTGAAATACATTACAAAAGCTCATAGTAGTTTCTCATGACCCAATCCTAGGGCCAAGATGTGACCAGCGAATGCGAACCCGACGGAACCCCAAATAAGCCTCATAGCACATCATTGGTTGCAGAATCAATTATAATGACAATGTGAAATAAAAATCAACAAGGGAATTGGGACTAAGTATAAACCGTCATATCAAAAATCATGTAACACATGAATCAAGACTCATAACATAGCTACATAATATGTCCAACAACACCTCTACTACAGAGATAAGAGTGGGGGCCAAGACAAGCAACCAGGATCACCCTAATAGTCAATTCATAACCAATAGAAAGATAGTTTTAATACATAGCAAGAGTACATAAGTAACGTCCTTGAAGTGGAGGACTCACCAACAAGCTTGTAAGACAATCGAACTAGCCATGTGGAGGAGGAGAATGATCAAGCGGTGTACTGGTTCCTACATGGTGACATCATGTAGGCATAAAGTATGCATTTGTACATTTGAATGTACCAAGCATGTAGGATGCAGTGCAACGAATGATAGGTATCATAGGAAAAATGCATAATCTTAAGCAATATATAGCATACTAACAATATGACATGTATAAATGATGCTTGATGTGAAGCATGCTTACATAGAACATAATGCGAGTGTAAGGTGTGACCATTATAGTGCAAGCCAAGGCCTACCACCTCCTTTGATATGCGCATAGAGACAAACCCGTTCATGAGGTTGATGGGGTACAAACCCCCCAACATAGTTGATGGAGTACAAACCCCCAATGTGTTGATGGAGTACAAACCTACCAATGATTTGATGGGTACAAACCCCCAACAAGGTTGAAGGGCACAAACCCCCTAAAAGGTTACCCGGGACTACCACCCCCGAATTAGGTGATCGAGGTACTAACCCCTCAACAAGGTTACCCACGCCCACAACCCCCTGAGCTAGGCTTGGTCATCCCCAACACAATAGAGATAGTATCATATATATACACTCCTTTCATCATCATATACATACATCTTCTCTCATCATCATCCAGTCAACATTTCATCATCATATAGTTATTCAACTAAAGACATGCATAGGACCTTCGATTCCTTAAGAAATCATAACCGAACATTTTATCAAACACTTAGAAGGTGTGTAGTGCTAGTGTAAAACCATGCAATTCAAGAGTGAAATCATGCTAGAAAATTCAATGTAAAACCTTCAACAAAAACTTGGTAACACCCTCAAACAATATACATCAAAACCATCATCAAATATTACAATAGATCTTGGTTTTATAGCTCAAAACATAGCAAAACACTCACGATTTCATAAACTATAACATAGTGTGTAGCGATTTTCAAAACAAATATGACCCATAAGTAAATCATCTTTAAATCATGCAAGTTTAAGTAAAAGGAAGCTTGGGTATTATGGGTTAAAGAAAACCCACATACCCTAGCTTTAGAGATGGACTCGATGATTATTGGAGATGGATACTTGAAGCTTGAGTGCAATCCTTAAGATTTAGAAAGGGTTTTGAGACTTGAAGTTAGGACATTAAATATTGGCTAAGTGTTTGAATGAGTATTGGGGAATGTTTGGAATGATATAAGGGTGCAAAATGGCTAAGTATAGGTATATTCACGTTTGGGGACACTTAGGCCCCAGACTTAAAAGCCTTGGACCGTAAGAAAAATAAAAATTTACACAGGTCAATGTCTGGACCGCAATGCAGACTTATGGCAAAGTCTTAATTTACACATATCCATGATGGAGATGCAATGCGGTACCATCGTGGATAGACACTAGACTAGAGAAAAATTATGAAAATTGAAATTGCTAATCGTTTGCTCCTAAATTGGGTTAGACCCATCTCCCACTCAAAATGACTCCCCCCCTCCCCCCCGATCAAGAATATGAAGTCAGATTTTTGATATCACACATTGATTTTGAGATATATGAAATTACGATTCCGGGCACTTTCGAGGCACATTTTCGAGCACTTTTTGGGTTCGTTTCAATATCTCCCCCTTCGGAACATTTTTCCCTAAATGTCAAAGAAACATACAGGAGAGACACACACATGACCATTTCATCCCATATAGAGATACAACAATGCACTTAAACATCATTTCAAAAATCTCACCATAAGTATAAAATCATCATGAACTTGTTCATTTAATCATAAACATATGCAATAAACATGAGGGCTAAACTTACAACTTAATATCATATAAAGGACTTAGAACAATACCTTAGACTTGAATGGAGTGGAAAAGGTTAGTATATCGCCTTTGCGTGTCCGCTTTGGCCTCCCTAGTAGCACTGCAACTTATTGATTCCTCCAAAGAACTTTAACGGAAGCTACCTCTTTGTTTCTCAACCTCTTCACTTGCCTAGATCGCACGGTGGTAGCATAAGGGGCTTGGGCCCCTTCGTTGAATCGATTGGCCAAAACTTGGGCAAGAATAGTAAGAGCATCCCGGAGCTCACCATTGGTAGGTTGCTCCTCGGGAGTTTGGGCCCTTCTTCCTCTAGCATTTGGCATGATCTAACATAGCAAAAAACAATCCTTAAGGGGGGAAAAATTACCACATCTCTATAGCACGACATAAAAAATGAAAAAAGGAGACATTTGCTAAAATGTCTCATAGTATCCTATTCATTATCATGGCGTGGTTCACGACCATGAATAGGACTCTAATCGATGCGGTGTGTTGGACCCCAAGGATTTATCAAACTAGTGCTCCGATATCAAGTTTGTTATGACCCAACCCTAGGGCATAGACATGCCACGGCGAATAGGGAACCCAAAGGAACCCCAACAAGCCTCTTAACTTATCATTACACATCATTGCTCATGGAAGCATATAAAAGATGTAAGAGAAAGATAGGGGCAACGGAGCTAAGGGGAAAGCTTGCATAACATCATAATGAAAAGATAAATAACCAAATCTCATATCAGAGATACATAACATGTCTAACAGATACCTCTTATACTTAGATAAGAGCGGGGCCAAGACAAAGCAACTGGACTCACCCTCATAGTCAAAAGAGAAAATAAAGAAGAGTATCTCAATACATAATAAGAGCAACATAGACTAAGGTCCAAGAAGTGGAGGACTCAAAAACTAGCTTGAGTAGTATAGATTTAGCCACGAGGAAGAGGAGGATGATCAACTTGGGCACTGGTTCCTACATTGTGGTATCATGTAGGCAAGAATATGTGTTAATACGTTTGAATGTACTAAGTATATAGGATTTAAAGCAACAAGAGATAGACACTTTAATCAAAATGCATAACAATAGGTAATAAACATAATATAACAATGTGACATGTATGATCAATGAATAAGTAAAACTTGCTTAAGTAACTCATGCTCATATAGGACATCATATGTGTAGAAGAGACCAAGCTAGATATCAAAAGTACAAACCCCTTGGTAGGTTGATGATGATATCACCCATCACTTTAGTGTGTGAGGTACAAACCCCTCATGTAGGTTAGTGATGATCCTAGCAAACACCCTTGTGTGTGAGGTACAAACCACTCAGCTAGGTTAGTCACAATCTCACCTACCACCCTGGTGCTTGGGATGTTTACCCCTCAACTAGGTCATTCGGATCGGGAATGATCTAATCCAACACTTTATATAGAATAAATCATATACACAAGTACTTTTCATCACCATATAGTCATTCATATTATTTCTCATGTTTTGGACTTTCAATTCCTCACGAAACCACATCTGGACATGTTATGAAACACTTAGAGGGTGTGTAGTGCTAGTGTAAAACCATGAATTATAGAGATGAAATCAGGCAGGAAATCCATTGTAAAACTATCATTCAACACCTTGCTACACCCTCAAGCAACATACATCAAAACCCCTCCTCTAATCTTACAATTGATCAAAGATTTATAGCTCAAAACATAGCAAAACAGTCACAATTTCACATAACTTTAACATAGTGTGCAATGAATTTCATAATAAGCAAGTCCCATTTGTAAATCAAATTTAAATAATACAATTTATGTAAAAAGAGGCTTGGGTATCATGGGTGAAAGGAACACATGAAAGAAACCCACACACCTTAGCTTGGAGATGAGCTTGGTGAAGATTAGAGATGGAGACTTGAAGCTTGAAGAAGAACTTTGAAGGAAATCCTTAGTTCTAGATGAGGGTTTCAGACTTGAATTTGGGAGTGAAAAACATTGCTAAGTGTTTGAGAGGATATTGGGGAATGTTTAGGATGATATGAGGGTGAGATATGGATAAGTATAGGTAAAAACTCATTGGGGAACACTTAGGCCCAAGACTTAGAAATCTTGGATCGAACTAAAAAATATAGGCATCTTTTTACACAGATGCTCATTGCGGAAGCGAAGCAGATTCCTCTTTTGGAATTCGCACTTCGAAAAATTATAATTGCTAATCTTTCGTACTTAAATCGGGGTTAGATCCTCACCACCTAATTTTGACCCTTTGAATGAGAATATGAAGTTGGATTTTCGATATCATGCGTGGATTTTGAGATACATGGAATTTAAAATCTAGGCGTTCCGAGGCATATTTTCGTGCACTTTTTGGGGTCGTTTCATCATGGATGAAACTAATACATCAATGAATCCCTATGTACCTCAAGTAGAATCCTTAATAATTTGATAAGAGAAATCTGCAAATCCTTATTTAAACCTTCTGTAACAACCCCCTATTTAGCAGCCTTGAGTGCAGAAAAGTTTTCTTGAAAAACGATCTGATGTCTGGTTTATGAGGTGACTTACGGCCCATATGTGGATATATAGCTCATAGGTTCCATTCTTAAACACAGAACTTCAGGAAGGGAAAATATTTTCAAGTGTGGGGAAACCCACAAACTATGTTATGGCCTATAGAAAGTCATACGATCCGAAGGTAGGGTCGTGAATGAAGATATCATACAAGAATGAAATATTAATATTTTTGAAGGATGACCTACGTGTTACCTGACGGCCTGTAAACTTGTATATGGACCATAAGGTTCTTCATGGAATATGGCCATGAATAAGGTGAAAAATGGCTAAGTTTTGAAGGATTCCACAAGTCAAACTACTACCCATAAAAAATTATATGACTTGCAACAAGGCTTCATATCTGAGGGTCTAGCCAAGTTGGTTTTCAAGAATTTTAGATGTGTTTTCAGTGGAGAAAGACTTACGTCCCATTGATCAACTTCCGACCCATAGTTGATCAACTTACGACCCATAGTTGATGTTTCGTAGGTTGAATTCAATAGTTATAATGAGGGGAAAATTTGTTATTTTTGTTTTTTCTATTCCTAAACTACATCATTTTGGGGATAGAAAAAAGGCTCTAAACCATCCTTAAAGCCCTAAGATCACCCCTTATTCTCTCATTCTTTTAATTTGTAAATATAAGGCAACGGTTCTCAAGAACAACTTAGGACAAGGCTAGAGTTCCATGGTTTCTTCCCCAAAGGCTTTAATTTCATTTCTCTCTAGCTTTTCCAAGGCATGTGAGTTGATTTATGGTCTTCCTTCCACTTGTGAGTTTCCTTTTCGAGTATTTTAGCTTTTCTTTAGGTTCCTTAAGTTAATGTGCATGTTTGTGATTATTCCATGATATTTATGTTATTAAATGATATTCATGAAAGTTAAAAACTATTTTGTTATATGTATATATACTTATTTGAATAATGATATTCATTCCATGATGGTTTTTGATATGATAAAGGTTAGACATTTTTGATGTTCCTTTATATGGGAAATTTCCTTATGTCTTTTGTGATTTATTACTGTTGGATGGTAATAGGAAATCACAAAGCTTTACTGTTTTAGACTTCTTTCTGTTTGATGGAGATTGACTGATACTTGTACCATCTACCTATGATGTACTTGGTATGCATACGGATAATGAAAAGACCCAAAATGTGCCCGAAAATGTGCCTCAGAAATGCCCGAAATCTTAATTTTCATATATCTCAAAATTCATGTGTTATTTCAGAAATCCAACTTCATATTCTCATGTAGGGGGTCAAATTTAAGGAGAAAAGGGTCTAACCCTGATTTTGGAGCGAATGAATCACGACTTCAATTTCTAAAGTGGCGATTTCTAGAGAGGAATCCGCATCTTCACCGTGACGCGCCTTTGTATTAAAAGTGTCTGTTTTTGTTATTTTGTCCAAGACTTTTAAGTCTTGGGCCTAAGTCCCCCCATGCGTGAAATACCTATCCATAGCTTTACTTCACCCTCATATTATCCTTAACATTCCCCAATATCCTGTCAAACACTTAGACTCATAATTCACCCTAAATTGAAGTCCCAAAATTCAAGACCAATCTTAAGGATTTCTTCAAGGATTTCATTCAAGCTTCAAGTCTCCATCTCCATTCTCTTTCAAGGGTTCTCCAAAGCTAAGGTATGTGGGTTTCAACCATTGGGTCCTTTCACCTATGGTGCCCAGTCCACTTTTTTACTTAAATTGCATGATTTAGACTTGATTTACTCATGAATCTTGATTATTATAAATTTCGCTGCACAATAAATTGGTGTTTCATGAAAGTATGATTGTTTTAGCATGTTTTGAGCTATAAATCTTAGATTTAATGTGATACTTGATGAAGTCTTTTGACGTATCTTGCTTGAGGGTGTTACACTGTGTTGATTAATGGTTTTACATGGGATACACTTGGATGTTTTCACTCTTGAATTACATGGTCATACACAAATACTACACACCCTCTAAGTATTTGATAAAATGTCCAAATGCGATTTCTTGAAGAATTGAAGGTCCAAATCATGTTTTGTGAGTTGAATAACTTTATGATGATGAAATGAATGTTTATTTGAGTTATGTTTTGAGGGGTTTCTATGTCATTATAAGATGACCGCCTTGGTGGAGGGAGTGATGTCCATCAACCATTGTTGAGGTGTTGATACCTTAACCACCTAATTGGAGAGTGTGATGTCCATTAATTGGTAAGGGGTTGATAACTTGCCCACATAATTGGATGGCGTGTGGGATGTCTATTAACTAGTAAGGGGTTGGTACCTTAGCCACCTAAATGGAGGGTGGGATATCCATTAACTAACAAGAGGTTAATAGCTTAGTCACCTAAATGGAGGGTGGGATGTCCATTAACCACTACTGAGGGGTTGATACCTTGGCCACCTTGATGAAGGGTGTGATGTTCATCTACCGATAAAGGGGAATATAACTTGATCACCCTCAAAGAGAGTGCAAAACCTTAGATTCTAGGCACTAATTGCTCAGTCTATTATGATGGTCTCCCTCTACTTATGTACTATATTCTGTATAAGTATGTTTTACTTTAATGCTTCATTTATACATAACATATTGTTATTATGCTATCCCTTGCTTATGATATTGCATTTAGACTATGTTGCCTATCTCATATTGCATTGGATCCTACATTCTTAGTATATTCAAATGTACTAACGCATACTCTATGCCTACATGATGTTATCCTGTAGGAACCGCAACTCTATTTGGTCATCATGCTCCTCTACGTGCCTAGTGGCTCTATTCAAGTTAGTTGGTGAGTCCTTATGTCCGAAGGTAATATCTATGTTCTTATACTATGCATTGAAGACTATCTTTCCTTTTTGGTATACTTTTATTATGAGTGTGAGCCTGATTGCTTTTCTTTGCCCCCGCTAAGTTCTATGTTAGAGGTGTTGTTAGAAAAATATATATTATGCTTGATCTTTGACAAACTTATGTTATTCAAGCTATTTAAATATGAGTCTCTCTCCTACAGTCCCCAGTTTCCCTTTGTTTATGTTTCTTATGATGAACTATCTTACTTACATGACCAAGAATGTGTGATGATATGTTATGAGGCTTGCTTGGGGTTCCTTGGTGTTCCCCATTCGCTGATCACATGTAGGCCCTAGGCTTGGGTTATGACTAAGATGGTATTAGATCCCTAGGTTGATAGATCCTCAGAGTCTAATACATTGCGTCAATTAGAGTCTTATTCATGGTTATGTTGTGCAGCATAACTATGAGTAGGAGGCTGTGAGACATTTTAGGAAAAGTTTTCCTTCTTGATGTTCTAAGTTGTGGTATAGAGTCAAAGTAAGCCTACCCCTAATGATTGTTCTTTGCTATTCTAGATCATGTCTAACATTCGAGGAAGAAGGGCCCAAACTCCTGAGAAGCAACCTACTAATGGTGTGTTCCGAGATGTTCTCACTATGCTTGCCTAAATTGTTGCCAACCAAGTCTACCAAGGGGCCTAAGCACCTCATGCTTCTACCCCTTGAGCTAGGGTAAGTGACTTCATTAGGATGAATCCTCCAGTGTTCTATGGGTCAAAGGTAGATAAAGACCTACAGGAGTTCATTGATGAGGTTAATAAGATCTTGACTATCATGGGTATTAGGCCAAATAAAAATGTAGAGTTGGTGTCTTACCAACTCAAAGGGGTAGCCCAAATATGGTATGATCAATGGAAGGAGAAGAAGGGAAATGGTAATATGGTTCTATGGGAGTAGTTCAAAGTGGCCTTTCTTAATTGGTTCTTTCCACTAAAGCTTAGGGAAGCTAAATTGATGGAGTTCATGAAATTGAAACAATCTGCTATGAGTGTGAGGGAGTATGCCCTCAAGTTCAACCAACATTAAAAATATGCTCCTCAATTAGTTTCCAATGCGAGGACTAGGATGAATACATTTATGATGGGTGTCTCTGACTTGGTGAGTGAGGAATGTCTGGCCACTGTGTTGATTGGTCACATGGATTTGTCCTGGGTGATGACATATGTTAGAAAATTGGAGGAAGAATAGAAGAGTAAGAAGAGTGGTAAGGAGGCGAAGAGGTCCCATGTTGAAGGAAAGTTCCAAAGTTCCAAGGAAAGAGGGGTTATAGTGTTGTATGCCAGATGCCCAAGGTGTGGTAGATCCCATGACAACCTATGATTAAGAGGTACCGATGTTTATTATAGATGTGGGGAGATAGGACATAAGATGAATGATTGTCCTCGTAAGTGCAACAAGGGTAAGGGTGGTAAAGTTGATTAATAATGTTCTCCAAGACGTAATTGGTTCTACACTCTTCAAAGAAGGCAAGAGAAAGATAGGGAACCCAATGTTGCTATAGGTATATTGAAGTTTCCTTTACTTAGATGTATGTGCATTGTTAGGGCCAGTGTCCTATTGCCTCTTTCTTTATTCCTTTGATTGCTACTGGGCTTCTTGTGTTCCCCGAGTTGTTATACGAACCTTTGGTGTTTACCTCTTGGTTGGGTATATTGCTACTAGAAAGTCCATAGGTATTCTTCCATTATCATATTACATTATGTCTTGCCTTTTTTCTTGTTGGATTTGATGTGGTGGATTTTGGTGTTGTACTTGGAATAGAATAGTTGCATGCATGTTGTGTCTCTTATGGTGGTAGGACCCGTAGAGTTAGATCCCGACTCCCTAATGAACTTGTCTTTGACTGGGAGGTTGTGAAGTGGTAGGTCTATTCTTGTGTTAATGTTCAATTGATTTCTAAGGGTTTCCCCATGTTCTTATTGCATAGAAGTCTTGTCTTATGATCTTGGATGAACTTAACTTGATGTGTTGGAGGTCTTGGGATAATTTGGGTTAATTGCATAGAATGTTTCCAATGAGTGTAGAACCCGTAAGGATGTAACATAATGGTTGAAGATAGTTGATCTATTTGGAGAACTACAGTGGGTAAATCACTTCACTAATATTGATCTTTGGTTCAAGTTTTGTCCCCAAGTGAGCATTATTGGTATTGGTGGAGTTGTTTGGTTGGCTTATGCATTGATTGTCTTTATGGGTTTCATGAATAGGGTCTAAAATCCCTACCTTGGAATGTTTCTGGTGACCTCCTGTCATGAAGTATTGATTTATTCAGAGCTTGTGAATAATTTGGAGGTAGTGTTGCAAGTGTAGGAAAATGAGAGGTTATTTGTGAAATATGATGAGTGTGAATGGTGGGTAATAAAGAGGTGGTCAGAGCTCCTTAAGGATTATGGTATGAGTTTGCATTAGTTTCTCCCATAGGTTTAGTGTTGTGGTTGGTACTCTAAGTAGTCTAGTGTGTGCGGATAATGGTGGTAAGGAGGAGACTAGTGGGGTCCATCAGTTGGTTAGATTATAAGTTGAATTGAGGGAAGATGAGAATGGTAGTATAGTTTTCTTGGTGGTTCCAATTTTCTTTGGTTGAGGAGGTTTAGTTTAAGCAATGCCTTGATTCCGCCTTATTAGAGTTGAAAGTTTTGGATGGAAAGATAGTAGAGTGGATATTATCTCCCAAGGGGGAGATGGTCGCTCATCACAACAAGTGGAATAGGTGTGGTTAAGGTTGACAAACAAGCTATGGTTGTGAGTCCATTTAGATTATAGAGGAAGTTGGTAAGGTTGCATATGGATGAAATTTCCTTAGAGATATGATTATGGTTTGTTTGGTTCTTCATGTTTCTAGATTGAGGAGATGTGTTGGTGGCTCTAGTGCTATAAACCCTTTTAGATGGTGGGTGATGTGGAGGATAATTGGCTTAAGAGAAGCTCCCAATGGAGCTATGTATAGATGAGTGAAGAAGTTGACTAATATTGATGTGGTGTTCGTCAAGGCCCTTTTTGGTGGAGTG